>NDXB01012032.1:86164-112615 GCA_002631895.1 Agapornis roseicollis
TTACTTTCTACAGAATGCTCATTAGACTTCCCCCCCCCCCCCTTCATTTCTTTCTTTGTGAACACTTTCCAAGATGGTGACCCTGTTGCCTTCCTTTCAGCAAAACAGCCCAATTAGCTTCAGTAAATATACTTGCATTTATTTAGGCTTATATTTCTTTTCATATTCTGAGGGCTGTTTCTTTATATTCTGGCATTAACTGCTTTATGTGTACTTTTGCATTGGTTTCATTAGCTCTCTCTATGTATTTATAAAGAGTTACTATGCTCTTTCAATAGTATTTTTTTCCTCTAATGTATATTAACTAATTTTTCCTATTTATGCAGTATGCCTTCTGATTTTTATCACACTTACTACTCTTGCATTGCAAAATATCTTTTTAGTGCTCTGCATTCTTGCTGTCAGTGCTCTGACTAAACAGATTAGCAGCATATTTACAGTATTCTGTGTTTAGCTGCATCAGTACATGAGAAATAATTACTCTGCTAGAGCTGTCTATACAGCCTCTCTACATACAATCTCCAGCATACCGTGATCTTTCTATTCACATTTGGTATATTGCATTTTATTCTACATATCTTTGTCCCTTAGAGCGTTTCCTCCTCAAATGTGTCTTGATAAAGTCTCAAATGATTGTCATATTTATCCAGTAATATTATATCTTTAGTCAACATGTTAACCACTTTGTATCTTTGACTATAAATGTTTTTCCTCCTAATTCTTGAAAAAAAAAATGTGATTTCACCTTATCCTTGCTTACCCAGCTCCTTCTTATTTGACAGAGATTGGGTAAGACACAATCTTCTTTTTACTGCCTTTGTATTAAAGCTGTGCATTTTTCATGTTTTTGTCACATTTTGCAGTTCAGGGAGACTGCTACTGAAGTTCAGCAATTGCTGCTTTCTATGGTTTTATGGCACTTGTGTCCAGTGCTATAGTATATTATCATAAATATAGCAATAGTTGTTAAATTCTGTGACTATGTTTTTGGTTATGCAAAAAGTTTTTAGGGTCTTAGTAAGACATAGGGTACAGAGTGGAGTTTTTATCTCTTGTAATTCATTTCAAAAAACCTTCATATTAATAGAAATGCTAACTGTAGAAGGGAAAGGGAATGTTGCAGATGTTGACATCATGAAGTAGCCAGTCTAATTAGGGTGAGGTTGTCAGTTGAACATCACAAGCAGAGATGTTCAAGTAGAGTTAATTTTGTGGGCTGAATGTTTGAATAAAAGCTCCTGCTTCCACTCTCCTTTGACACTTGACATTGGATCAGTGTTACCTTCTATGTGCTCTTCTCCTCAGCTGCACTGTGAATTTGGGCTGGAGTAGATATATGTCAGTGTTGCCACCTGTTTCACATTACTCAATTTGTTCTTCAGCAGCTCTTCAGTTCAGTGTAAAAGAGCTCTTGAGTCTGTTCAAGAGTATCATTTGGGCTCTCTTGCTAGTAATCAGTGACATATTTCAATTGTAAATATAGTAGAAACAGATAGAGTTGTTTAACTTCTTATGGAGGAAATGGAAGTCCATTAACATAATGATAAGACTATTTAACTTTTGCAGCTATAGTATCTTCACTGTGTGTTACTCATAGGGGAAAGTACTATACAAGTACACACATTCAATTCTTGATCTTTTCCTCAGCGTTACCTTGACAAATGTAAGAGTTTCCATAACAGTCATTACATAGCAGCTTGGAAGAGCCCAATTTATTCCAGTTGAAATCAGCTAGATAGCAAGCTAGTGCTTGAGGAAAAAAACAGCTGAATATGGAGTAAGATTACGCCAATAACAGATCCATTGATTGTGAAGCAGCATGAGGTGGTATGTAGAGGAACTAATTTTTGTATTTTTGTTGTATTAAATATTTTTCCTTGGCCCTTTAATTGGTCCAAATAGTTATGATATTGTACCATGAAGTATGAACTTGGAGAAGAAACAGTAAGCTACTGAAAAATTTCAGAATGTTTATTTTATTTTCTGATTAAAAATAAAACATTGTTGTATTGCATTATCATTATGTAATTGGTTTCTGTCTGACAATTTCATTGATGATTTTTTTTTTTTTGTCTTCTAGAATTTGAGAAGGGAACAGCTATCCTTTGGTGGTTAAATGGTGTCTCGCTGCTATACAATACAGAAATCAAATGTAAAAGTAGATCTCTCCCTGTCCATAGTTTTGTAAGTGTAAGACATGTAGATGCAGAATCCCTGTATTAATGTTTCTCGTGAAGTTTATGTCAAGGATTCAATTATTCCTGCTATTACCAATAGGATAATATATGAAGGAATATTTATTCTTGAGAAAGTAATGAATTATACTACTTAATTTAATGTGACTTAGGTTACAGTAGGGCAATAAATCATATGCATCCTTAGATTGGCTTTGAAGCGTTTTTATGGCCAAGATCATGGTGTAAATTGAAAAACTGACATACCATTTTAGAATAATGATAAAGCTGCAGCAAGGCTAGATATGGCCAAGGATAAAGAGGCAGACTCATTTTCTGAGCTAATTGCAGTTATGCCCCACTCATGATTTTGACATTGCAGGAGTGAGGCCTCAGAAGGTGACTTCGGTGGTTCTGTTCTTGCCTGGGACAGGAAAAGTGTAACCCTGGGGTCATGTTTCTTCTCAAGTTAAGTTTTATGATAAAAAAAGAACTAGGGATGTAGTTTACCAGGAAGCCATAGGCAGTGGATGAGAAATATTTTTGGTGTTATTCTATGACTCTTTTTTGTTAATTGTTTTTGTGCCTTTGTTCAGGTGATTGCTTTCTTGCTCAGTCATTCTCTCTTTCTCTTTCCTCTACCTCTGAGGTTTATCTAATGAGGTTTGGGTTATTCTATGACATTACAGATAATCTGTAGATTCAGATACTTTGATTAAGAGCTATCAAATTTTTTGCTTTAAGAGACTCATAACTGGTATTTTTTACTTTTGAAGAAGAGCCTTGCCTGTCTTTAATTCTGTAGCTACTCTAACTAGCTCTGAATCAGTCAAATGAATATTATTTAGTTCTGTATCTTTCTTTCAGTCCTAAATAAACTTAAATCATTGAGCATGTCACCAAACATTATATATGTGATTATTATGGATCTAGGAGACATTTCAAAATACAAATACTGTAAAATATATTAATGAAAATGATTATGTTTAACAATATGTCCATGTAAAGGTAGTGCTTGTACATTTTGTTTGCCTTGGAGAACAGTTTACATGCAGATGAGCAACACAGCAAATTTACATGTGAAATATGTAAGTGGAGTTGCACTATATTCGAACTTAGAAGATATCAGTATGGTATGACTGTTAGTATCTAATTGAGCAGGCTAAATTACCTGATTAATCTCCCTAGGACCTCTTCAAAATATGTGAGAACATGGCTTCCCCAGAGAGCAGTTCTTGAGCAGAAGCCTAATTTAAGGCTCTGAATTGCCCTCTGGAGGAGTTTATTGCTCTCCTTCAAATAAAACAGGAGCCTGGTTAATAATTACTAATTATTTATCAGTATGCTAAGGTAGGTATCCAAAAAAGAAGTCAGAATGTGTATATTGACCTAGTTATGGTAATTTGGGAGATTCTGTAATTTTAGGCTAAATGGCCCATTTTGGTCTATTATTTCTATAGTTCCAGACTTCCTGTTGAGAAGCAAATTGAATTGTCTTTCAAAGGCAGTCTCTGCAAGAGGTAACAGCACAGTCATAAATATTACCTTCCTGAAGGTGTCTTTTCTGAGACCCCATAAATAGCAACTGCCAAGTTACAGCTTGGGAATTTTGCAGCTATTACCTACTAGCAGAAGCTATGGTGTTGGTGTGGGGATGTTGTTCAGTTTGCTTTAAAATTGCATGTTTCCATTAGCATAGCTGGAAAGTCTTGAAATACATGTCATAATTATAGATCATTTTCTTATTGATTTTTGTGTGTTTGCTGAACCCACACACATTTATAGAGAGACCACTCAATTCTCACCCTCCAGCAAGCCTCTGAAGTGAGTTCAAAGGCTAGGAAAGCGTTTGTGTGGTACTGAACTTCCATCCAAAAGTCTTGAGATTGAGCCAGTTTATGGCCTTGTGGAACCTCCTAAAATTGATTGAATTTGAACTAGCTCAACCTTCTGCTTAGACTGTTTCCTAAATTGGAGTAATTGCATTAGAACTATGAAGAGATTTGTTGTCCCTTCAGTTCTTCTATGTAATTAATTCTGTCCTAATTGTATCCACCTGACTCAAAAAAAAAAAAAAAAGGAAAAGTAAAAGTAATAGTAATACCATGCTAGAAAAATCTACTTACTTTTTGAGGGTTTTTCTTTTTTGAGTGCGAGAAGGAAACATGGAAATATGAAAGTATTTTAAATATCATCTAGGTGTTCCTGACTGCCGTGGGTATGTCTGTACTGCAGTCAAAATATGTGACAAGCAGATTAGCTAGGCATACCTGCTCTGCCTTTAATTGAGCTGGCCTGGATCATCAGTGACATTGTGGTTGCACAGATTTCTATGTGCAGTTATACTGACTTTACTAGACTTTGAATATTAATTTGTGTATGTTCACTGCTATTGCTGTTCAAATGATACCACAGTCATGTATCAGTGAAGTAATTAGATTAAACCTCTCTTGATGAATCATTCGTATGTTGATTTGATGTAGAGATTTCTAACAGATGCTTAATGTGTTAATGGCACGTCCTATTCATTCTCTGAAAAATGAGAAGCTTGTTGAATAACGTTTGTTTAGATTTGTGTAACACAACAGAGCAGATATTCTCAAGCTAGCTCAGCCTGGTAGAGCAGTATTTTCAGATGGCACAAGATAATTGCATACAGCTGCGTGTTAGCAGCTAACACAGTACTCCACCTGGGCTTATATTACTCTGCTTCTCAGTGTAGGTAATTAAACAAAGCAGAAAAGATTCAATGAAATTTTTCTCTTTTATATCTATAGGCTAATGTAAGTTCTTAATGTTCTGTTAAGTAAATTAGGTTAAATTTGAAGTATTGGGGGCAATGAAACAAAAAATTGTATAATGATGTACTTAGTGCTATCCTTCCTTGTTTTATGATGAGATGTTCTTGATGCAGATGGATCGTTTTGATATGATTATTTTAGGAAGTCATGAATAGTCAGCTATGTTTTGTAATACATAAATTTTTATTTTCTTAATTAATCAAATATCACAACTTTCTTGTTCTTTAACAGTTATAATTTGAGTTAGTAAGCTCCAGTTCCCCATCCAGGATGCTTTAATTTGCAGTCCTAACATGACCAATGCCAGTAAAATGTTCTAATATATTATCTGGCAGCAAATAAAACCTGTCAAAAAGATCCATAAAAAGAACAGTGCTTAACTAAAGACATATGCCTCATAAATAATATGTCATGACAACTAGCAGCCATAGTAACATATTTGAAAGAAATGACTCAAAAAAGTAACGAACCAGAAGGAGCTAATGGGTTATTTTTGCTAGAGATTTGCCATAGACTTTTCCTGTCACAATATTATTGCATTTGTGATAAAGTAAAAGGATTTGTGCTCCCATTTTCGTAGCATGCTATAGAAATTTCAGCAAAGATCAGCTGACACTAATTTTTATAAAGAGCAAGTGTCACCCTCTCACTAATCTTTATACATTAGAATTATTCCTCCACTCCACATCTGACTTATTGTTTTTCAAAAATATACGATGCACTTATGCAAAAGGCACATTTACCTATTTATGAATCATTAGTTCAAATCATGAAACATAAACTTTTGGAAGAAACACATACTAATAGCTTGGAAATGACAGATTAATGGATTTCAGAGAAATCTGTATGTTTCACTTGAAGTGGCAAGCTAAATAACTTTCAAATCTCTCACTAGTAATGGTATTTGTATTTATTTTTTTTATGAGTATGTTGGAAATACTTGTGATGAAGGAGCATATTTGACATAATGCAGTATACAGTGGTAAAATGTAAAATTACAATAATAGTATGGAAGAACTGCTCCACCACCACCCACCCCCACTACTCTAGGGGTAAAAAAAAGCCCAAACACCAAAACAACCCATCCTGTCTCCCCAAAATGAGATACAAAGGTATTGTAAAGCACTAGCACTGAAAGTAAGCTTTTAGGGAGATTTTAGAGCAAGAGTTAATTGGAGGCTTGGATGAAGACAGCTTTGATGTTATGGAAAACTTGGAATATGAAGGCAAAAAAGTTTTCATACAAAAGGGGTGGAGACATAATATAGGGGTAGGGTATAATGCAGTAGGAAATGGAATGAAAATAGAAATAAGATAGTATAATAAAGGAAAGCAATTTTGGAATTGTCATCTTGAATTGATTCAAAATTAGAAATTCAGTTAGGCCGGGGACGAGAAGAGAAAGCAAGAGACATGGTTTACAACTTTAGTAGTTCCAGGAAAAGGAATGGATTACAGCACTAGTGATTTCAAAGTATTTTGTGCTTTACTTTTCATTTTTGTGTTCATGTCAGCTTTGTAGTTAACAGGTAAATAAGTCTTTCATGTGCTGTCTGATGCAAAGAAAGAGGAATGAAAGCTGTAATGTAAATGTGCAAGAGTTCCTTTGGTACTTAAAGGTCTGATTTATAAAAAGTTCAGTACTTGTCCAATTTATTTGCATTTACTCTGTGGGTGGCAGAAGAGTTATTGTCAAGTATTGTCTTCCAGTATTAACATTTTTTAAAAAACAACATGACATTTAAGTTAAATGTGAGGCTTCATTAATCTTAATACATTCATACTTTTCCTTTGTTTCATTTGTAATTTTACTGTACAAAGAATTCAATGCTCCTATTACTGTTGGTGAATTGAAAGTGTGTTATTATCACATCAGCCTTACAGAAGCTGGTGTGGGAAATAGTGGCAGGAGCATAACATCACAGCCCTCCTGATGTGTGAGGTGCAGAAGTCGTGCTATTTGCTAATTATGTGTCTTTTCCTCCATGAATAGATACTGAATAAAACCAGAAATGATAAAGTGGCATTGACTACCTTTATCATATTTTGAGGAGAGCAGTGTGTCATAACTCAGAAAGCAAAAGAGGCATCTTCTTGAAATTTTTAAATAAGAAATTCTCCTTTTGGCATGAGAAACATTATTTCTGTTAATTCAGAGGAAAGGCAAAATGACCCAGTAGCCTCATAGGTCATTCTGGATGCTTTTCAAATATGCCAGCTTCAAAAGCACTGTGTGATGCTTTTGATGGATAGGGTGGTATTGAATATGACTTTAGTGTTTCTGTATAATTACATAGGAAGCATATTGATGAGAAACACATAAGGAGAGAAAAGACCAGTTTGGGTCATGTGAATAATAAAATCATCTCAGCACTCAAGGGGGCTGGTCATCTGTGTCATTTGGGAAAAAAAATCCAAGTAGACAGGAATTTGGAAGATTGTTGGTATATTTCTATTGTAACTCTTCATTGATAATAAAATATTTGGAAAAAAATCTGGTAAAATATTACCAAGTATTACTTTATGGTGATAGTAGATCTGTGAATGGATCTCATACTGCTAAGGGTTTTCTGCTGTTATGGTCAGAATATGGAAATTTTTCCTACTCAAAACACTACTGCCTGTAGATCAGATGGAAACGTTCATTACACTCTATAAACAGTGTCTCTTTTGGGGTGGGACTGAGATTAATTATCTTCATTTTGACTAATGCTAAGGCTTGGATGTGTCTAATGTCACATCTCCTGTGTGCTTATTGGCGCTTTCCACTAGTGTGAATGCAAGCAGGCTTGCACACTTCTCCATGCCAGTATTGAAAATCTAAATAAAAATATGCTCTCAGCAAGCAGTGCCACAAAGGTCAATGTGAGGAAGAATATTCTGCCTGCAATTTGGGCAGTATGAATGTTAGCCAAAGAAACCAGCTGTGAAAAACAAAAGAAAATATAAGCAGATATTAAAAAATACAAAATCATATTTAGAAACTCCAAACCACAGAATAGAACTGTAAAAGGGGATTTATGATGTATCACTTTTAATTCTGATTTGCAGTCTGTTATTATGATATAATCTGTGGTTCTCTTTGGGGAACAGCAAACAGCATCTGGTAGCTCTTTGGATTCCCTCCAAACTGCTTTGAAATAGATGTGAATATAGTAAAGTAGTGTGAAGGATAGGCAGCTGGTGCATGTATAGGAAAGATGAGAAATTCCTGATTTTCAGGGTATTCTGTTCTTTATATTCTGGCAAAATTTGTTGTTATGAACGCTGAGTTTAAATAAAACTTAAGTAAGGTTCTTCTTTGAGGAGCTTTGCGGCATGAACACATTCACAGCCACCATTGAAGGTTCCCATGAACAACATAGAAATGTGGAGGCTAGCTGAGCTTACTTGTCAGTCTTGAGCACTGCACTAGAGTGACTGAAACCACTCTGAGGCTGTGTCTGCTTTAGGTTCGCTCTCTTTTTGAACCAATGTGTCATGCCACAGCATCAACGGCCAGAGAAGTCTGGGGTGAGGCAGCATAACTGGGAAAGACCACTGTGGCTGGCTGACTTCTGCAGCTCCAGCAGTCTTCAAAGCCAAGTACTCAAACTCTTCTGACAGAAAATCCACATAACCTTTTGCAGGTTGATGTGAGCAGACTCTGCTGATAGCGAGGCAGTTGCAAATGAGTTTCCTCCTGAGAGTAACTGGAAATGATTTGGTTCTGTTTCCACACTGCAGAATACAAACTGATGTATGCCTTTTTCTAGTTTTGGCTTTGATGGGTGGCCATCCGCTAAGTTTACACCAACAAATAATGTTGATAGTGCAGAGTTTGTTGTTGAGAACCAAATGTCTTGTTTATGTGTGCTCCAGATGGTTCCACTCTGGCCTAGCTCTAGACTGGTCCTACAGACTGCATGCTTGCAGTTGTTAGCTGGTAGATCTGGAAAAGCTCAGTTCTGTGAGCCTGGGCAGTTAGTCTGTCCTGTCTCTCCACAAAAGTCTCTACAGATGTAGCCTAGAATCCCAAGCAGAGTAATACTACGATGCAGGTATATACAAATACCACATTTTCCTTCCTTTCCTCCCTTGGTATTTTAATTAATCACATCCTTTGGAAAACTATACTAAGATTTAATTAACCTCACTATTATGAAATGCCTTTCAGTGCCCTGTCCAGTTTCTTTAGTTTGTTTCATACTTTTAATTATTTCTTACAAGTTCATACAAGTTCTCTGCTTTCCTTAAGATTACTGTGTTTGAATCTACATGAAAGATTTATCTCCTGCACCATATGTGATTGTTTTCCATTTAGTGATGTACTTTAAAAGTATGAATAATAAATAAATTATAAATTTATAAGAAAAGTATTTATGTAGGATATCCAGATATAGCAAATAAAGACTGATTTCCACCCCACATGCTTTCACATACAGTTTCTTGTATTTTCCCTTGCAGGAAATCTCACCTCATGCTTACAGGATTTTTTTTCTTTTAATAGTTTATTAATAGTTGCCTCTCATAACAATCCTAATTGTCATTTACTTGTCTAACTCAGACTGCTGATCTCTGGAGATACTGATGCCTATTAAGTGACTTGATGTCAGTGAATGTCCAGTATTGGGAGTATGTTTTTTCTAATGAAATCCCTACATCTTGTGATTTTAGGTTTAGAACTTCAAACCTGTATGACTAGATCATATGTACCATATAATGTGAATCTGGTATTCATATAAAATCCGTGGTTAGAAGGATGTATAGGAATTTTGAGGCCTTTTAGTGATGTCCCTGTTCTTCAAAAATCACATTGTGAAGAAGAGTAGTTAAGCTGTTTATTGTCACGTATGTCTGTGGAAATGCTTATAGCATAGAAAATCTTATGTTACATATGTATGTGGCAGTGAAGAGGCAGTTATTTAGTTGCTTGAAGTATAACAGAATTTATATACTGAAGGACATCAAGGAAGAGATTTATTCTTAATGCTTTTGTCAGTCAACTATCTCACAAGTTTGTAAAGAACTTCCCCATCAGTAGAATTGTTTGACTATTTTTTGTAAGGATTTGGAGTTCCAAACATGGCATCCAAACTGAAGGTTTCATGATATTGGGCTTTACTTTTACTATGAGTAATATCAAAATAGTTTACATGATTAAACACTTTTTAATTACCTCATCAGGCTGTTAAGGTGTTCTTAAAACTAGAAAAGGTTTTCTGTGTTTACTGTACAATTTGCTTGGTCAGAAATGAATTATTTTTTCTCTCTTTTACTACAGGACAATGAATCTTGTAGTGGTAGGGTCAAATCATTGAGAAAAGCAGCCTCTTAGCCTTTGTGATTTGGAGTGCACTGAACAAGTGAGTCGATTAATTATTTTTAAAAACAAAGATGCACACTGTAATTGGGAATGTTTGTCTATGTTTCTGTGTAATACAAAGTCTGCTTTAAAGTAATTTGACAACAACACAGATCTGCATTTGAAATGACAGGATTTTTATCAGGGTCTGAATGCCTAAGACCATGTATGCAGCACTTTCCTCACAGAGGAAAAGAGACTAAGCTTTTGAAAAGCGCAATCATTAACACGGTCAAAAGTTTATCCTTCCAAAATTAGATGGGTGCTATTCGTTGTCTCTTCTTAGGGAAGCTGTAGGTGAAAATGACTTTGGCAGTAAGCATTAGAAGTTGCTGAGCCTGCTCTGTCAGAACATCTTGACTTCTGGGTTCCTTTTCTTCTTTGAAACATGTTGGTTTAGCATTGGGCTGGGGTTTAGGTTTGCTTTGCTTTTTTTTCTTTTTTGCTTTTCCTTTTTTTTTGTTGTTGTTCTTGTTTTCTGTGTGTAAAGCATATGGTGTTCTATTACATTATGAATTATACAGCATGAAGTTGAATTGGAAACCAGTAAACCTTGCCTGTGACAAAAAGTGATTTCTTATACTTTGTCAAATTGTATTTATATATATTTTATGCAAGCAGTATAAAACATGGTAGACTCCACTGATTATTTTATTCCTTTCTTTAAATACTAGAGTTTTCTGAATGATGTCACGGGAACATTACTGGCTTTTAGCAATCTTTACCAGATTTTTTTTGTTTGTTTCAGCAATGGAAAATGGGTCTAATCCTGTTTCTTTTAAAGTTAATAGCAACATTTTAATTCAGGTTTGCTGAAGGAACTCAAAATAATTTAAACAGATTGGTTGATGACATTATTATTAAACTCTCCAAATTCATTATTACGAGTATTGTTTGTCTGTAGATCTCAAAGTGTTTAAAAGACAAATTTGCAAGAGGGATGCCAGTGCCTAAATGTCCCTGCAGGCATCTAAATCAAGCATTTAAATGTCAATGTATTCATACCTCACCTGTCAAGTACTGAGAAGAAAACTCCTTCAGATTTTTAGTTTCAAATTCCATAGCCATATAAGATGATAATTTGCTGCTTCTCTGTACTTGCATGGCTTTCAAAATGTGACCAGTGAACTGAGCTGCAAGAAACCTGTGAGTCATTTACCTTATTTCTGAAAACAATGTGTATGTAGCATGGATGCTTATGTCCCCTATTCTGTGGTGATATGCAGAGGATGTACTTAAAGGAACTAATGAGACAAGAGCTGGCAGAAAAGATGGTGTAGGATGGTTTTGCTTAAAAATATTTTGCTGAAATATTGGAGAGACCAGAGTGACACCTCCTCCCTTTTCAAAGGGATTTACATTCAGGTTTTCATGTTAATCAGCTGGTCCTTTCGGAGACTTTCATGATGGAGCTGTTCTATTTAGAATTAAGTACTAAAATATCTTTTAAGCCAGACAGAACTCTGTGACCCAGTGATTAGGGAAGCCCTTTGGGATGGGAAATCAGGCTTTCTGATTCCACGACAATGCACAAGTCAGTATTCTAAATTAAGCAGTCATTAGAGCAGGGACTTGAACTTGGTGCTCCCTCCTCCCAAGTGAACACCGTAATCATGGAGCTGTGACAATTCCTATGTGCTTGCTGTGACCCAGGGGGTATCTCAGGGTCCTTTGAAGTGCCAAGGAGGTGAGCTACAAGAGTACAAGGATTAATGCAGTCAGTTAACACAGCTAACTGTGGCAGTATTCTGTGGAAAGCAAATATTCAGATGCGGTATAGTTGAAGAGGTTTTGAACCTGTGCTTTCTCTAATCTCATGTGCACACTGTAACCAGTGAGTGACCAGGTAAAACGGTAACTTTCAAATATGTTTTAAAAGAGTCTACACTACTTAGTTTTCAGGAGGAAGCTCACAACTGTGTTTCAGAAAGTTTCAGAGTTACAAATGTGAGCTGCTGGGAGCCACTGGTAGGAAAACGACTCGGCTTTCTTGTCAGCCTTTTGTAGTGACTAGCATAGATGCCCCGTGCTCAGTGTGCTGATTGTAGTAAACTCCTTTCCTAGACACCTGGTTCTCCTTACGCATCATGAAAGTGATGAGTTTAGGTATATATACATAAATTTATAGACATGTCTGAAAATAGAAGTGCATTTTGCAATAGGTTTGTTTAAAGAGAAATTATACATTATTTTATATAAACTTCAAATTTTGAAATGATACCTAAAAAAAAAAGGAGACTCTGTATATAACTTCTCTGTCATTGAAACCAGCAAATAAGTTAAGTGAAGAAATGATAATTGCAAGTGATTTGTATGGTATAAGCGTGTGCTGCTTTGTAAAAATAATTGCAGTTCCTGTGCCAAATACTTTTAAATGTCTAATTGATTTTTAATATTTTTGACAGGAGTTTCCTTTTGCGAGCTGTAACAATTAATATTGTAAAAGAGCAATTTAGGGACTTCCATGATCTGTCTCAAACAGTTTATACTCTAATACATGGTAGAATTTTGCACTCAGTTACCGTAAGTGGAACTGATGAAATGTCTATTAAGTTTGTTCAGTATTTCTTAATATAATTTTCAGGTTTAAGTGGTTTATGACACTACTGAGCATAAGGCATAATGGCTGGAATTCCTAATCTGAGATATCACATTATATGTCATGTATAGCTGGAGGGAGATTTTCAGCAAAATGCGTATTTCTAAATCCTTAAGCAAGGAAAACAGTGTTTTGCTTATTTATGCCTATTATTTTACTTTCAATGGTCTTATTGTCCTACTGTGAAGAGGGAAGATGAAATTACATGGAGAAGGGGATTGAAACAGATCCATGCTTACTGTCAGCTTCATAGGCCCAAATTTAGACAAGTTTTAAGACTATTAAAAATACCACTGTTTGCATTACCAACAAAAATGTTTCACTTCTTCACAGATAACTAGATCTTCAAAGATCTTTCTGTCACTTAGCATCATTAACCTCCATTCCATGGAGCATCAGAGCAGAATCCTGAGGACTAGTAAGTGGGAAAGATGGAAAAAAATGGCATGGTGTGTGCTGAAGGAAGCTTAGAGTTGAAAATGTGGCACACAAAGTCTATGTTATAAGTGACGTGGGAAAAAAGAATGGAGAAAAATGGGCATAGAATCTGATCACATTAGGAGATGGGTATGGGAGAAAGAATTTAGGACTGGATTTACAAAGGAAAGGAACAAATTAGGAGTGAGAAGAGAATCTGCACAACTTGATCTGGTGATGGTTACACTAGGGTCGGTGTGGTATTTTCAAAACAAGACAGTGAAAGCAGGATGAAATACCGATAAGCAGAGAGGCAGATGATTTTGCGGAGTCTTCATCTATTGCTGAAGATTAGATTTAGGAGAAATTTTAAATTATTCCCCTTTTATCCGTGTTACAAGATCTGATTCAAAATTAGTCATTAAGCACCAAAGATCATTTGCATTCCAGACAGTACTAAAGAACGTACTTTAAGTCCCAGAATAAAGCTGCCTCTTAAGCAGGGCAACAGTAGATATGGAAAGGAAAAGATAGAAGTGAAATTATTTTAACTTGATAAAATTTATCATCAGTCCCACTGGTCCTGCCCTTGTCTCTTCAGCAGTTAAGAGTTATTAATACCAGGGATATATTCAAATGTGTGGATGGTACATTATTGCTTCATGGCTTATTTGATTGCAGGTGAGCCTGTAAATTTATTTGTATGACAGAGAGAGAGCTACAAGCTACTCTTTCAGCATGAATTTTAATTTGGTAGAGATGTCTATTTTTCTCATTTGATTTAGGATTAGAGATGTGCTCTCAAACTTGATTATTTGGAATGTTAATGGTATGGGATTCTCAAAATAGTTTCAAATGTGAAATAACATCTGCCTGTATTTATGATTTCCCAGAGGAAGCAACTGTCTCTTCCTTGTGTAGTTTCAGGGGTAAATTCTGGCAAAATTCAGTGCCCATCAATAAATACTTATTGTCTTTAAATGTATCGAGGGCATTGAGCACGTCATATCTAATCTGCAGATTTCATACTTAACAAATATGGTTCCTTAAGATTTCCTTGAAATACAGGATCAGGACTTTAAGTCTTCTTCATTTCTTCTTCATTTGGGATTGCTCATTCCCTTGAGTTTTACCTCATAAGACTGTAAGCAATGCCTTGGTAAATCCACACTGCCATCACCTGGGGGCAAAACTGCATGTTTCATTGCTATGAAGAGATGTGTGGGACTTAGGGACTTTCTCTCTTCTCACCCCTCAAACTTAAGTGATGAAGGTGTAAGTTTTAATTTATTGTGTATCTGAAGCCATACATCATAAAGTCTATATATTTCAAGTGTTACATTTTCTGAACTCATAAACCTTATTTTATTAAAAGAAAGGTGCTTAATATATTTTTATAAAAATCTAGTGCTAGTAAAGAGGCTTTAATCATGATGGATAATTAGCATCATTAACTTGCTTCAATAGCTTAAATAATATGTTTCCTGCCTAGACATCACAATCACTTAGGTTACCTTCTTTAAATATTTACTGGATGGTCTTGTTTCTTAGTTGAGAAAAGTTGAGAACATTTCCATTTCTGAAGAGGTAAAAATTCCTTCTTTCCATTGTTTCTTACAGTTTTCTGTAAGTCTTTGGAAGACACTAATTTTGCATAGGTTGAAAGTTAGGCCAAAATTGTTGCTCTGCAATGTAAGGCCTATTGTAAACAAAAATTATGCTACAATGGTAATTTTCAATTACTTCATTAATCATTAGGCAATGTAATAATGTTGCTTTAGTTTGCAGTAGACAGCTTAAGGCAGATTTTTTTTTCTGCATTACTTTTCAGCCCTGAAAACTATAAACTTTTTATAATGAGCTTTGAAAAATAAGCTAAAATATTTTCTTTTTAAATGTGAAGGAAGATTTTCATATTTGACATACAGTGTTCATTAACACAATTTGTTAACAGGTCATAGAGTTTTTCTAAAATATAAAATGAAAGGAATTTTTGCATTCAAAATCATAGGGATGGGACAGTGAGCATTAACTCAGGTCCTGGAAGGGAATTTAAGGAAAAACTACCCTAAGAATTAAAAAATGCTAGGCTTTACAGGAAAACTGCACCACCATTCCAAAGCACTGAGCACTTGCACAGGCCTCCCAGGGAGGCTGTGAAATCACCTCTGGAGATACTGAGAAGCCATTTGGATATAGTACTGGGCAACCTGCTCTAGGTGGCCCTGCTTAAGCAGGGGGATTGAACCAAGATGACATCCAGATATGACTCCCCACTTCAGCCATTCGGTAAATCTACAATAACCAGATGTTAAGCATGTATTGCTTAAAGGCTAGATTTTAGACTGGATAATATCCTTGGAAGTAAAAAAGCTGGAAAAACACATTTAAACAAATAAAAAATATTTCTTTTTAATGTTCCAGATTAATCAGTATTCGTAGCTTTTATCTTCATTTGCAAGTGTTCAGAGCACAGGTGAATCTCATTCGATGTAAGGAATAAATCTCTCTACTCCAGGTTGGACAGAGCCTTGGGTGACATGGTCTAGGGTGAGGTGTCCCTCCCATGGCAGGAGGGTTGGAACTAGATGATCTTAAGGTCCTTTCCAACCCTAACCATTCTATGATTCTGTGATTAGTCTTGGCTTTCTCAGTGGCTTGAAAGTGAAGCAAATAAAACTGAAGCCAGATCTTAGCACAGTTTGGTAAAAGATTTAGTTTACTATCTGATTTATGCATTTAGGAACTTGTAAAGCTCAAGAGAATGGTAATGGGATCTATAATCTATTACCTTTGAATAATCAGTGTAAATAAGGTCACCATGATTAGTGATCAGAGCTTTTTGTCATTTCAGTGGGTCATGAGTACCTCTGAAATGGGATGGTCTCAGTTCAGTTCATGGACTTTCAATGTTTTGTTTGTTATTTGAGGGAGGTTTTATCTCAGGAGGCATCAGCTTTTGCTGACAGTTTCCACAGACAGATCAAGAACTTTGGCAGTCAATCTGAGAAGAGCTGCAGGTGTAGTATTTACTTTATAAAGTAAATTGTATCAGGGTCATCAGGTTAGATACTATTTCTAGGCTTTGTTTGTATTTAGAAATACAAATGCATGTATGTTACTAATTTTAAACAAATATCTGTAATTGTTAATGATGCTTTATCTTATTTTTTTCTCTTATAACAAACTCACTTTGAATTTTTAGTTAAATCTTTATTGGTAACAGTGTCTAATTGCATGCACAAAGTTGATTTGGATTCTAAGCTTCTCTAGTTTCCTTCTGCTTTTTTAAAGGCTTTTACAGATTTTGTATTTTTTTTTTAATAATTAGATCCTGTCAAACATCTTGATTTAGTAAATCTTTGAATTAGTAAAAATCAAGGCCATGAATGGCAAAATATCTTAATTACAGCATGTGAATAAGCATGATTTTCCTGAGAATTTTGCTAGGAGATTTGTTAAGAAAAAAAATCTTCTTCCATATGTCTGATGAAGTAATACATACTATGAAGGCTGATGCAAGGCACAACTTGCTAGATCAAACCTCCATGACTTCTCCCACTCCCTCTATTGATTCTTCAATGGAGTAGCTACAAAGTTAGGTTTTGCATGTCCAGGTCTGAAGTGTGAGCTTGTATTGCTTTCCTGCTGCCAACCATTCTAGACCATAAAATTGTGAAATTTTTTAAACACTTACAGCACTGAACGAATATAAGTGACAACTTACGCATAAACAATTGTTATTTTGGATAGGAACATAAGCATATGAAGAAAGAGGGTTTTAAACTAAATGCTTATGAAGAATTAAACTCATTTTTAATTCAGTTCATTCATTGCAGTTAGGAGACTGAGTTATTTCTCCTGCTACCCACATAGTATGTATAACCAAACATGCCCACTACCACTTGTCAGTTCATTCCTTAGCATGTGGTGGAGCCAACTGAGATCTCTGTTGTGTTCTTCAGCTAATACTTTCATTCTAGTTCAGGCTGTGTTCTTTGTAGTACTCATCTTGCCCTTGTATCCTAAAAAAAAAAAAAGCAGTTAAACAAAGACATCATTAGGAGTTATAGGCTTTTTCCATGCAGACATATTAAATACTTGATTTGATGAAGGGGACTTTATTGACGTATATTATCCATCAAAGTCATTGGTAATTGCAACTTATCCTGAGACACGTACTGTCCAAACAAGATAACTATTTGCATTGTTCTGGACTGTACAGAAAGAGAATTTCAAAGGTCAATAAAAGCTCCTCTATTAAATCCTTCTCCTCATCCTTAATGGTAACATTTATGCCTCATCCCCTGGTCTGTCCCTTCTCTTTTTTCCATTCTTGACCCTCAAAGATCTTAGATAGACCTTAATTATTCCCACTGTTCTGAAATTATCACAATAAAATTTTTGATAACCATATGAAAGAGGGTATCCAAAAGATACAGTATATGAAGATTTTTCTCTTTCCATCGTTTATATGTGCTCAAACAGAAACAGCAAATAATATTTTATAATTTTATGCAGAAATTTCTTGTGATGTAAGCATAAAGTTGAAGGTTTAGATCCATATACTTTTCCTGCCTGTGTGATACATACATAGTCTTTTACTTATCGGTGGCACTTAGAATCATAGAATAGCTAGGGTTGGAAGGGACCTTAAGATCATCTGGTTCCAACCCCCCTGCCATAAGCAGCAGCACCTCACACTAAATCATGTCACCCAAAGCTTCATCCAGTCTGGCCTTGAACACTGCCAGGGATGGAGTAATCACAAACTCCCTGGGCAACCCATTCCAGCATTTCACCACCCTAACAGGAAAGAATTTCTTCCTTATAGCCAATCTAAACCTCTCCTGTTTAAGTTTGAACCCGTTACCCCTTGTCCTGTCACTACAGTCCCTAATGAAGAGTCCCTCCCCAGCATCCCTATAGGCCCCCTTCAGATACTGGAAGGCTGCTAAGAGGTCTCCACGCAGTCTTCTGTTCCCTAGGCTGAACAGCCCCAACTCTCTCAGCGTGTCTTCATATGGGAGATGCTCCAGTCCCCTGATCATCCTCGTGGCCCTCCTCTGGACTTGTTTCAACAGTTTCATGTCCTTTTCTTACATTTCTATCCTAGTTTATTCTCACCTTCTATTGACTAATTCTTTGCTGACGTGTGTCTGCAATAACACTTTTCTTTCATGTTGATTCAGGACTGTGTAGAAGCAGTTAAATCATTGCTTCATCAAACACTTTCTTTTGATTTAAAATCATCGTTAAACTGTGTGCGTCCAAGGTGTGCCCCAATGTCCCATAACATCCAGGACAGTGATATGATTTTTCCAAACATCCCTGCCATTTCATTTTGTGCCTCTACAAACTTGCCTTCATACCTGTAATAACTATACTATGTGATGACGACAGTGTTTCTGGGAAAGAAGGAAGAAATCACACGCACCTGCCAAAACATATAAGCCTTTATTCACAGAGCTCAAATAAATTATTGCAGCCCAAGTCTGTAACAACATAGCAAGAAACATTAATTCACTTTGTGTAGTACACTTTGTCTTCTGACTTGCTATTTTCCGGCTATATGGTTATCCAGATTTTCAATATAGTGTGTAGGAGGGAAATAAGTATTATTTAAACCATCAAGACAGACTACTCAAATTATTTTTTTATGAGTTAAATTACAGCTCCTATTTTATGATACTTGTGATTCAGTCATGGATCTGAAACCAGGTATGGTGTTTTTGAGTTTCTTCAAAGGATTGTTCATTTTATTGGAAAGATAAGGCTCTTCTTTCAAGTCCTTAGTGTGTGACAGTCTTGCAACTGTTGAGCTATGGAAAGAGATTGAAAGTGAACACCATGCACAATGAAGAGCTACAAGGTCCTTGAGAAAACCTTGCAATGTGGCTTCTTTGGCTAACTAGAATACAAGAATCTTGTATGCTAGTTGCTAGTTGCAACTATCTTACCAGGTAAGCTTCCCTAATGTTGCAGTACAGTGCAAAAAATGCTTATAAAAGAGACATTGAAGCTAAATCCATTTCAGATCATTTTAATTATGTTACTATTGCTCTAATATTGAATTTGAAGAAAAGGCTAAATTAAGTGAAGTGTAATACTTTATCCACCTTCAAGTGATTCTGGGTGTATGCCTACTCATAGTTTTCTATTGAACTAAAAATAAAGGAAAAGCCTGTGAAAGTAATTTTAGTGGTATTTCTTTATTCATTTATATATAATTTTAAATAAATTCTCTGTATCGGTGATAACTTAGAGTACATAGTTAAGTAGCTACTATATTTTTAGACAGAAACTCTGCACTTAAATAAGCCCACATATTCAGGTAGTCCTCTCCTAATCAATGTCAGAAGTGGGAGGAGTGGTTGGGAAATGAAAAGCAAGATGGGTTTTGTAGTAATGGAAACAAGGTGAGGATAAGTAATAGCAAGATTACTATTGAGAGATGGAGATGATGCTATGAAGAATCAGACTGTGGGAAACAGAGAAGCAGCTCTGACATAAATTTCTCTGTATATTACTTTTATGTATATACAACCACAGCTGCATCACAAATTTTTTTATGTATAACTTCCAAGCTGTAAATATGAAAATAGGGTAAGGTGAAAAGTAAATCTGAAAGATAAGATTAAGCTTTCATCTAACAGTGTATAGCTTTTCATTGATATGATAATGTAATCATCTAATTCAAAATGAACACTAGAATTAAACAGTAAAATTTGTATCAAAATTATGAGGACCACTTCTGCTCATAACAGTTACCAGAGCTGTTGTGAACACAGTTCACCCACCAAATGCCTCATGTCTTTTTTGTTCTTTCATCATAACTATTTCTGATCAGCCTTTTAAGCTGACACCTTTGTGGTCACATGTTTGCCAGATATTGTAGGCAGAGACATTTCACAAGTGAATTACTTTGTCATTGGAATCAGTGCTACTATTCTCCTAATATTTGTATTTTTATCTTTTATCTTCACAGTTCTGAACTGCTTGCATTCTTGAGAGCATCTGTGTTAATAAAGCAAAGTAGATCACATACACTTACACTTACACATACACATACACTTAGCAAAGCAATATTATACTAAGAAGCACTTTATGATTTTGGAGGTTTTTTTGTATTGAATTAGCAATGCTGAATAGAAACTGCAACTCTAATTCTTAGAGGTGCTTGGAACTGTTGTTGTCTACAGATGTTGCCTTTCAGACACCTGGAAATCCAGCTTTTTTGAATGTCAGGTTTTATCATTGCAGCAGGCTCATCTTACTACATCTCAGTCTTTGTACCCACTTTGTTGAGGTGTCTTCTGGCTTTCTTGGTCTTGTTTTGCTCCTGATAGTCCTTTCAGATTCAATTCCGCAAAGAAATACACCATTTAAGGAAAAAAAAAAAAAAAAAAAAAAGGATGTGTCCCTTTTGTTGCTCTGCTACTGGAATTTATCCAGTTCCCTATCATGAGTTCCTGAGTAAATGGACATTCAGAGTTAATGGCTGTGCTGGTAAGAAACATATTATTCCAGGACTGAAGAGCTATTAAGTGCTGAAAGCTCTTGATTCTTCTGTTGCGGTCTCCCAGACAGAGAATGTCTGCTGTCAAGTTTCTGATACGAGATGGGTACTGTAATTTGCAGTGAGGGCTTTGATCATAATAAGCCCTGATGTATCAAAATCAAATTCATAACCTGAGACAAGGTATCTTGGAAACTCACATTAAAATCATGCTTCTTTCTTTGAAAATAGGAAATGAAGATTCTGGAACTCGGTTAAATTATTGCCATTGGCAAAGTAGTTCCTATCATATTTTATAGTTTTAATTTTTTATTTTACGATTGCTACAGTACCCAAGAGTTCCAGTCTTGAAGCATGTTTGTCTGTCATAGGCAGAACAAGGCTCCAAGAGCCACCTTTACCTTCTGTCCTATCATCTTCACTAAAAGTGCTAAAACCTTTGTGACATTGATCTTGTCCTATTTTCTCCATATTGTCTACTGTGATGAAATTTTTATACCAATTCTCAGTTGTTGATCAAGGCATTAATTACTGATTTTGAGTCATTTATTATTGCTGCAGAAAAAGTAATATAATGTAACACACTTTATTGCTTGTAAGACCCTGCAACTAACATTCTTAATAAAACTTGGTAATTATAATTATTATCATTGAAGTAAGCAAGCAGGGCTCTAATTATAATCCAAAAGCTATAATGTGTTATAAAAAGCCAACAATGTACCAGAAAATTTTTAGAGTTGAGCCTTGCTTTGAAGGATCTAAATAATTGAGACCAGTAGTCTCTATGACAGGTTTGCAATTAAGGAAATGTTTGAAACCTGGGCTCCACAGAAAACTCATTCCAAAATCCTTTTTCAGTGGGTTTATGGTATCACTGTCTTAAATGTTATTCAGTATATAATCCTTAAAATTATTCAGTGTATTTTTTCCCCTCAGTTTGATATACTGAACCTTCTTGTATGCTAATGTTAATAAGAATTAAATCTAAGAGTTTAAACCAGTGTTTTATCCACTATCTTGAAGAGGGCTGGAAAGACTAGAAAAGATACCTAATGAAGGTATTTATAATAAGCTTCTAATACTAATACAAAACAATTACTTCTTGTTATAGAAGTCTTGAAGCATTGGAGTTGGCAATTCTCATTGTTTTCATTCCAGCAGATGTAACTTTTGAGACTAGTTTGAATTTTTAATATAAAATTTCACATGGAAATGTGAAAAACATCCCAATTATCATAAAATAACACCTTGAGACTAAACAACTGAAATTTTTAAATCAAAAGGTTCTGAAATGCAAAATGTAGAGTTTCAACAATACTTATAAAAAGGCATAATTTATTTTCATTACATAAAATCTGCATTAGATAGAAAACTGTGGATCACTCAGGAGTGTGACAGTTGAGAAGTATTTTCTCATGGGAGTATAGTGATGCTATCGAAGAAAGAAATAAAGCATCTGCAGAATTCTGATAAAGAAAATGTCATATCTTGGTGATTTTAAGCCTGTGGAAAAAGCTTGTCTAATCTATCTCAACAGTCACTACAGCAGCTGAAGTTATTATTGAAAGGTTGACCTATCTGCCATACAGAATATTCAGTCCTGTGTGTTTCAGGAATGGATTTAAACGGATCATGGATGTACTTTAGATCGTATGCCTCAGCATCACTGAGGTTTTGGTACAGTGATTATGACTGAAAAACCAAAAAAGCTCAAGTGTGATATATCTCCTGTGAAATTCTGCAGTTATCTGTCAATTGCACTTTTTAAAAAATAGATATACAGTCCTGACACTAATAGACTTGCTCACTATTTGTATTTCCTTAACCTGCAGTTCTTATTACAACTGCTAATGGGTGTTATTAATACAAATGTATGTGCAAATAATACTATAGATATTATGGTCTGTGAAGCCAGTAAGTTTTTGATTTAAAATACACTAGAGGTTGTTTCATTCAGGTCAAATTCTATCAGCCAGACATAGAATCATAGAATAGTTAGGATTGGAAAGGACCTTAGGGTCATCTAGTTCCAACCCCCCTGCCATAAGCAGGACACCTCACACTAAACCATGCCACCCAAGGCTTTGTCCAACCTGCCCTTAAACACTGCCAGGGATGGAGTAATCACAACTTCCTTGGGCAACCCATTCCAGCATCTCTCCACCCTAACAGGAAAGAATTTCTTCCTTATATCCAATCTAAACCTCCCCTGTTTAAGTTTGAACCCGTTACCCCTTGTCCTGTCACTACAGTCCCTAATGAAGAGTCCCTCCCCAGCATCCCTATAGGCCCCCTTCAGATATTGGAAGGCTGCTATGAGGTCACCATGCAGCCTTCTCTTCTCCAGGCTAAACAGTCCCAACTCTCTCAGCTTGTCTTCGTATGGGAGATGCTCCAGTCCCCTGATCATCCTCGTGGCCCTCCTCTGGACTGATTCCAACAACTCCTTGTCTTTTTTATGTTGAGGACACCAGAACTGCACACAATACTCCAAGTGAGGTCTCATGAGAGCAGAGTAGAGGGACAGGATCACCTCCTTCAACCTGCAATGATTGTCTTCTATTGTTATTGACCTGATTAGTTATGTTACGTTATTAGACATAAGCCCATGGGAATTTAGTCAACCTCAGGTAGGCTCATGACACCCAAGTCTCATCTGGGGATCATATGAGTTAAAACATTTTGAAGACCAAGTAGAATCCCCTTGATTACATGTAGTTCAGTTTTGGGGTTTTTTTCAGATTTCAACATGAATAGTATGACTGTAGATCATCAGAACAGGGCTTAACAAAATTGGTTTTGAAAGGCAAAAATGGTTTGTTTTCATGCCTCTGACTTAAAGTGGGTTTATTTTATGATTGATTTTTTTTTTTCCCAAGCAGTCTGGAATTTCTTTTGTGTTGTTTTGGATAATGAACAGGAATGAAAAAGATAAATATTGGCACATCTGATCACCCTGTCTGCATGCACAGTCTTTCACACCATATGAGTGGGAATATTCTTAATGATGATGTCTGTGACAGAAAAATCTCGATTGGAAGTAACATTTCCATAATTTATCTCCTCTCTGTATTCTCAGCATGTGTAGGGCATATTCTTTTCTTTTTCCCCTTGCTTTCTAGGACATCCACTGCACTTGGACTCTGCTCTGAAACCTGGTATGCTCATTACTCTTATCACTGTGTTACAGGTGTGAATAATGCTTCCGAGCAGGTGGAGTATTCCTGAAGGTGTCCCCTTTCTGTCCCACAGTTAGTAATTAGATCCTGGTGTGTCCAAGAACTAGACAGACATTCAGTTCTGAGCCCTTAGTGTTTCCCATGAATTGCGTTTTTCTGTGTTTCATTTGCCTTTTCTGCAACATGCAGAAGATGTCTATGAGTATTCTTAATTTTATCATACCTGTAATAAACATTTGCTGTGCTTTATTTAGACTGTATCCAATGAAACTTAAAAATCTATGACGTGATGAAGAAATACAATAATTAGCCCGTATGTTTAAACAAAAACACATACATGGAAATTAAACATGTATATGTAGGACAAACTGGTAGTGCAATTTCTATGGATAATAGTTCACTATATTTTAATACAGTTTAATGTTTAATATGTTTAAAGTAGTTTAATATGGATTGTGAATGTTTGCTGTCACAGAAATACACATTCTTATCAATATTCATACTTTATTGTCTTAGAAAGGTCATATGATTGTCACAATGTGTAAGGTTTTTAACAACACAAGAAAGCTTTTGTGCTTCAGTTCAAACCACAATGTTTCATCATCTATTTTAGGGGAACTAGAGCATGTATTTTATAGTTCCATAAATATTGATCATGTGTTGATTTTTGTTAGCTTACAAATTAATATACACCCCTGTAACAAAATCTATTGAGATTCAATGTGTTACTCTATAAAAAGTAACATCATAAAGTCAGATATAATGTGAAAAATATTTATTATACGCTATATATATGTTACATATGTGTATTCGATAGCTGTGTAATACATATACACAACGATTTGTTACATTAGGGTAATGTGGGTCTGTTACATAATTAGTATAATTTTTAAAAATACCAGATGTTTTAAGAAAAACATACATTAGTTGTGTCAAATAAAGCTTTTGACCTTAGCCATCATGCTCCAGTGCACATCCTCTGAAATCTGCTCTTTGTCTTTACATATTGCCAAATCCTGTGCAAGTTAGAGCACAAGTTTAGATGTCCTGACACCTGCACAGGCAACTTGTGCTGCTATGAGCTCAGTGGTGTTCAAGACAATTTGGAGGATAAGCAGGTAGAGAGCATGAGATCTGCTAATTAGGGTTGTCACAGCCCAAAGTGGTCTAAAGCAGCTAAGCTATTTACATGGCTCCTGTTTAAAAGCTGCAAACCTAATTCCATATTCTTTACTCACTTGCTTGGCACATCCAGAAAGTAAATGTAACTCTTCTGGCTCTAGTTTGATTCAAACAGAAATAATGTATTTAACATTGTGATTTGAGGTAGTGTTGCTCAAATCTAACTAAAAAAACTTTTCTCTTACAGCATCCATCCCTGACTTGAGGAGGGCCAAAAGTGATAAAAATCAAACTTTGAGCAGAGCTCCAGAGGTTATATAATAAGTGAAGCATCAACAATATATGGCAATTTGGAATTCATCATTAAAAACATGTCCTTACATGCTACAGCCTGGCCTATGGCCATGTGATCACAGGGCTCTTGGTCTGAAGTGTTCTGAAATCCTCAGCCTAAGGAGAGAAGCATTAGTTGTTTCTGTTCTGGGTTTCCGGTCCTTTTTGTAGTCTTGGGACTCTGGTCTAACATCCCTTCTTTAAACAAGCTGACTGCAATGTTTCAACTCTGAAGTCAGTGTCTTAAGTCTCCTACTTTTCTTTCCCATGCTCACTTGTGTATACCTTCCCTCAGCACCTGATGATATTCAGGCATCATCTTTAATCCGCTTGTAGATATGCTATATAGCAGACAGTGTAGGCGCAGCAGGGGAGCTTTATACCAATAGCCAATTTTAAGAGCACTTGGAGAAAGATAATTTAAAAATACCCTTGCAGTTCAAGCTGAGCGTTTGGATTGGGCAGGGAGGGCACCTTGCCCTTTATTCTTCAATATATGATACTGATACAGGATATATGGTGTCAGTAAAATGTCCTCCTCCTTTGAAAGGAATCTTTTATTTCCACAAGTTGAGCTGGGTAATTCAACTTGCTTTCCTTAGTCCCACTCATCCCATCTGTGCAAAGAATGGGATGAGGGAACAGATGGAGTCAGTGTCTGTACTTTGTTGTGCTGTGGGCTCCCCATTCTGGATTAGTCATGTTTTGTCAGTACAGTACTTTCCTGCAGTACAGTATAGCTAGTGCTATTTTGTGAATTTACTATACACTCAGAACATAACAAAACCAGAGTCCAGAGTGCTACTCAACCAGGACCCAGTTTGCTCCACTAGAATTTCTGTGTCTGGATGGATTTGAATTTTAATAATATCTCCCTAAATGCTGTATGTACTGATGTGTGTGCTTATAATTTTCTTGGTTTGCTTTTTAATTATATATCTGCTCTGAAAAAAAAAAAAAAAA
>NDXB01012032.1:112709-144782 GCA_002631895.1 Agapornis roseicollis
CTGAAAACAAAAAAAAACAACAAACCCTTCTAAACATTAAAAATGCACCTCTTGTAATTTTACTTTTAAAATGGTTGTATTCCTGTGGCTGAGCACTAGATCAAGGCATACAGGGGTGTTCACAGAGCCAAGGAAATCCCAGAAAGAGCCAAGAGATCCACCAGAAGCCAGCATCTCAAGAAAGAGAGAGAGAGAGAGGCTGACATGCCTTGGACATTACCAGAAACAGCTGTGGAAGATGCCAATGGCCCTTGGGAGCTCAAGCAATCATGGCATGGTGTGAGAAGGCATGCAAGGAGGGCTCTGCTCCTGCCTGTAGGCCCACAGCCCAGGGAAGTGCTCCAGGTCTCTGCATAATGGTGGACACTCCCTGCAGAGTTAAAACCGGCATTTCTACACAGAAAGCTCCTGAGTTGTCTGACACATCCACCCAGATGGAATTGATAAAGAAGGAGAATTCACTCTGGGCAGTAGGTTGCAATGAATGCCTAGAGTTTCTGGAGGAAACATAGGTACCTGCATTATTATGCATTACTTGATGATATGTTACATCAGGTGGCTGAGTTGCAGGAAACAGTATTGGAGGAGTCAAAATGGAGATAGATAGGTGGTTTCAGAACCATGCTTCTGTACACTTGCATACAAACTCAAGAGGATGGGACCAGACTCTTTCCAGTTGTGTCCAGCAATAAGAGAAAGGACAATGTCCACAAACTGGAACGCAGAAAGTTCCATCAGAATATGAGGAAGAACTTTATGTTGAGGGTAGCAGAGCACTGGAGCAGGCTGCCCAGAGAGGCTGTGGAGTCTCCTCTGGAGATACTCAAAACCTGCACAAATGCAATCCTGTGCAACATGGTCTAGGTGAGCCTGCTATAGCAGAAGGTTTGGACTAGATAGTCTCCAGAGGCCATCTCAACCCCAACCATTCAGTGTGATTCTCTGCAGTCCCAGAAAGTACAGTATTCACCATAAGGAAATCAGTTTCAAGAGAAATTTATGATCAAAAGAATCCTCTTTAGCTTGTTAAACAAGGATAAATTTAAAAGTTGCAGAAGCAAATGCATAAGAATAGTGTATAGACACTATTACAGAGATAACATTCATCCCTTGGGTGAAGTCAAAGTTTCTGGAAGAGTTTGCTGTAAGACTTGATTGAAATTTGCTACTTAGATCAGCCACAAAGGAAACATGAAAAAAAAAACCCCAAACTTTCAAGAGTTTAATAAATCTCTCTACTTTCTGTTAATAAGCATGCAAGCTATAGTAGTTATCAATACATAATAAACAATGTAACTACAGGTTTTATTCCTATGTCTGCAAAGACTATTTTATAGATTAATTTTTTTTTTTTACAATCCTACCTAGATAATATTGCCATGTCTCTTATGTGTATTTACTGTACCTGAATTGAAATGCACCAACTGGTGATTCAAACCTTGTGAATTAACCACATTTGTAATGAAAATTTGTGTGCTGCTCAGCGCTCTACAACACACTACAATGTCTGTAGTCTTTTCAGCAGGTGTTTTGAGGATTTGATGTTACTGAGATTAAAAATTAAAGTTAGGAGTGTTACAGCTAGCATATTTACAATTTTTTCTCAAGAAGTCAGTTAACTATTTTGCAGGTATGAAACAGTTTGCTAATATTTTTCATGGCTTTTAAATGGCAATGTTAGAAATTGTATGGTGCAGTGTGACAGCTGGTATTTGACTGCTTGCATTCATGCTCCATCCAAGCAGTACTTTTCTTCTATGCTATAACCCAAAATTTTAACTCTGCCAGGAATGGTGGCCAGCTATCACAGAGTGGCCAGCATTTGCACTGTCAGCTCCTGATCTCTAAAATGAAAAGCACCTGACGGGAATTGGTGCTTAGTATATGATCACTGCAGAAATGTGTGTGGGCTAGCCGGCAAGAGGCAAAAGCATGACAGAGAGCATTCTAACAGTTCTGAATTTGGAAGAGCACATTCTCTTGCTCAAAAACTCCCAAACACTTTTAAATGTACTAGTGCAGATACAGCCTACTGCCTTTATTATGCTACAATCTGCCCTGTCAGAGTATTCCCCTTCTTAAATTAATGAATTACATCAGTTGTTAGAGCTTTCATGTAGTGCCTTGTTTTGTAATATCTCAGTTACCTGGACCTTTTTGATAGATGACAGGGATTTCCTCACTACTGATTTGACTTTCAGTGCAAACAATTTTTCTGCATGACTTTACTTTCCCTTGCTGGTTTTATTTACCTTATGTTCTCTTTTTATGACAGATATGTTTTGGTAAGTATATTCTGTGATGTGTAATCTTCCTTTTCCTTTTTATTAGATAGTATTGCATGGCTGTAGCCTCTTATTTTCCACAAGGAGTGGATGCTGTTTATGGCATTTGTTTTCAGGTACGTTAATTTAATTGAGTGCATTATGGCCTTAGCAGTATGTTGTTTTTCTTGTAAATGATTCATGTTGGGTCCAGAAATTAGCTGGCTATGTGATTTTACCAGAGGCATTTTGGGGAAGGCTCTAGGTGACCATAAACTCAAGGTCATCATGAGCCACAGAAAACTGACCACCATCTGTTCTTCTCCAGATTCAGTTCACCCCAGGCTTAGTGTATTTCTTAGGTAACATTTCACAAGAGCTTGAGCAGATGGTCTGCTATAGATGGTGCTGGGTTTTGGAGTTTTGTATTGCAGATCACCATGTGGATGGATGGCTCTCAGGCTTTGAGCACAACTTTCTAGAGAAAATTTTTCAGTTGTGGCCTTTTCTTAGCTTCCAGTTCACAAGAGTGATCTTGTAGTGGTGATGTGGCTGTAGCTGATTTTTTAGATGACCTGCTGTTCTTATTTCACATTCTGTAATGATTAATTAATTCAATCATTATTATGCTAAGTATTAATTTGCATTATATAATGCCACACATTATCCACAACAATATAAATCCATATCTCCAACTTTTTGGTGAGTTATGTATTTTTTAAAGATATTTAAAACTGGTTATCATGGCTTTCGAACTTTGGAAAATGAGGAATATTTTCAATGTAGGATTAGTATCTGGGTTGCATCAGAAAAAGCATGACCATAAGGTCGAAGGAAGCGATGCTTCTCCTCTGTTCTCATGAAACCTCACTTGGAGTCTTGTGTGCAGTTCTGGTGTCCTCAACATAAGAAGGACATGGAGCTGTTGGAGCAAGTCCAAAGGAGGGCCACAAGGATGATAAGAGGGGTGAAGCACCTCCCTTATTAAGACAGGCTGAGAAAGTTGGGGCTGTTCAGCCCAGAGAAAAGAAGGCTGCGTGGAGACCTCATAGCAGCCTTCCAGTATCTGAAGGGGTCCTACAAGGATGCTGGGGAGGGACTCTTCATTAGGGACTGTAGCAGCAGGACAAGGGGTAATGGGTTCAAACTTAAACAGGGGCAATTTAGGTTGAATGTTAGGAAGAAGTTCTTTACTGTAAGGGTGGTGAGCACTGGAACAGACTGGCCAAGGAAGTTGTGACTGCTCTATCCCTGGCAGTGTTTAAGTCCAGGTTTGACAGAGCCTTGGGTGACATGATCTAGGGTGAGGCATCCCTGCCCATGGCAGGGGGGTTGGAACTGGATGATCTTAAGGTCTTTTCCAGTCATAACCATTCTAGGGTTCTATGATCTAAATTCTAGTTTGGTAATCACAATTTTTTCAGATAATATTAATTCATTGTCAGGAAGAAAAAAAGTATATATATAAAAGCAAACTCCAGTAAAAGTCTTCTTAAAGATTTTTCTGCACTGGCTTTTCCCTTTCCTCATGTATATTAGCTACAGGCACCTAGTGGTTAGTGAAGCACTGATGCAAAGGATGATCCCATCCTTTAAAGATATGTAGAAATGTTAACGTATAAAAAAGAAGTTACAGCCAGTTGATCAGAGATTGGATGAGTCTGGAGTTGAATGAATTGCTTTCATTGAATTGCTTATTGAATGATTTGCTTAAGTTTTGCTTGCTACAGATATTGATAACAGATATCAATAATAGATATTGATTAGAGATTAAACAGTGATACTTTTCATCTTGGAAGAAACTGTTTTGCCCGTCTCTGGTATAAGTAATAGTTTATAACTTCTTTTGAAACTCTTATGTTTTATTGAGGTCAGCTTAAGAAGAACTATTCTGACTCATAGTGCAAACTGTATAGTTGAACTGAAATTGGGTGGCAGAAACATTGAGAGGAACTGTTCATAAAAGATTTATGTATGGTGCTGAATACAGACAATCTGACATAGAAGCATACCTGAACGTAGGTGAATAACAAGTACTTACACTGGTATTGAATCAGTACTGAATGATAGTGAATACAGAGCAGCTGATGAAAATGAAAGAGTGGGTACATGTCTGGTGCATGTTTGCATGCAGGGAGGTGTGATGGAGTCAGTTCTCTAAGTCAGGACGTATCATGTGAGAGATGTTGCAATACTTGAGAGATATATATGCTTTCTGTAGGATTTGTATGTACAGTATGGGCTTGATACAGGTAATTAGTGAAATAAAGACTTGACAATGTGCCTTATCATGCACATATTCTCCAGGAAGGGCAGAAGGACATGAGGCAATGTGATATTGGAATTTGGTGTCACAAGCTGTGCCATGCCTGTGTGAGTGAAATAAAGAGGTGCTGGGGGGCAGAAATGCATGGGTCTAGTTGTATAAAACCCAATAATTATGCTTAATGAACAAGGGTATATATGAAAAAAAATGTATCTTAAAAAATTTGCAGACCAATTACAAGAAAAATGAGGGAGCTAAAGAGTTACTTGTGATTTAAGGATAGTGTCTGATATGTTGTTCGAAGATAAACTGAAAACTAGGTTTTGCTGCTGAGCACAGTAGTCTTGTGATAACTAGGGATGTGAGACACTGTTACAGTGAAGGATCTATAGCAAAGCTTTAATTACAACTGTTCTTGATACTGTTGCTGAAAATGTGTCCATGGGAAAAGCTTAATAAGATTTGCTTGTACTCTGAAATTCCATTAAAAAACAAAAAAGAAATCTTTTATTCACTAGTTTTGCAGTTAGCATGAGTGCAGTATGGACTTTCAATTCAGTAACAAAACCATATCCTTTACTTCTGTTAACATTGTTCATGCTGAGCTCAACTTTGAGCATAACTCCTTCACTCTCACTGGATTTGATAATTCCCCTGCAAATAGAGAATTAATGGGCTTCACTTGCTTAAACTCAGAGATGTACATGACTATGCAAAGGTGTTTCTGAGGGCTCAGATCTTGCTGCTTAGAAAATGACTTGGAGTAGAAAACTCTCTGAGGTTTGCTTCATTTAGGGTTTGTGATGGCCTAATCAGCTTTCTGTGAATGACAGGATTCTTCAAATGGCTTTATCCAAGATCTAATGGTAAAGATATTGATATCTCTCTTGTGAAGTCTCATGTATTGGTTACTGTTAAGGTGGTGGCAGATGCTGTAATATTATAAAAGCAGCTTAAAGTATATCTAAATATAGTTTGGAGATAATTTACAAATTACTATTGAGCTGTTAATATTTCATTTCTGGTACGTGTGTAAAGCCATTATATATCAGAGTGATGACATTTAGAAGTGAAAATATTCCAGTTAAATGGATGCTATGTATTCAGAAAAAGCTATGCTAGCCATCATATGCACCATAACGACTTTGATTTTACAGAAATTCATTTTTTAATACAGCCTGGATACACAGTTGCCTGAAGGTACACAATTGTAATTTCTGTATAAAGTTAGAAAGACTTTCAGGGTTGGGTTTTACCTATAGAACATATGGTATAGAATTTTGCCTCCCTATATTTCTGTCAGATGTGCTAGACTATGCCTCCAAATACTGAATGTCTCCCAAGTAGGTTTTCATTTTATAATAATTTTTTCTCTTCAGGGGTGGAGAAAAGGAATATCTGCTTTTATACCTGTAGGGAGGTGTTGTGTGTATGAATAAAATGGTAGAGGTAAAAAAGTAAATTACAAATATATGAAAATAAGCTGTCACTTGGTTGGCCTATGATCTTTTGCTTTCCTATTCATCCTTACATATTTCTTTCCTCTTATTTTGGGTACACTGGCATGCAAATAGTGCATATTACCTTATTATCTTCATGTGTACTCACTGTGTGCTTAGGGTTTTGAATCGTTATATTTAAACCTGTAGGCAAGGAAGTCTCCAGGACTGAAGGCGTGGGAGAAACAAGGGACATCAGGATGCAGCTATTACTACAATTTTGTTTGTGCTTATGAATTCTTCAGTTTAAGGTTTGTTAGTCTTCTCTACATGTTGTTCTCAAGTCATGGAAGAGATGTCTGTAGGCTGTCAGTTCAAGCATTACTTTGTTAGGAATACATAGATGAGTAGGATTCGTGTGTTTAATTACTTTCCATTTCTTTGTGTTTTGCATGAAAATTCTGCTTGTGGAAATATGTATATGTTTCCTAATAACCCTTTTGATAGCAGGTTTACTTGAGTCTCTCTGTTGTAGGCTTTTTTTTTCTCTGGTTTTATGGTAGTTCTGTGGGTTTGACCTTTATTAGCTTCCCTTGTGAAATTTCTTTCTCTGTGTGTGAGTTAAGTGATAGCTCTCTGATGTTTCACTTTAATGTCTTTGTACCTGAGAACTCATTAATACTTAATATTCATGGATAGAAAGGGAAATTTAATGTCGCCATGGAATCTAATATATATTAAACTGACAATTTAATGTGTTTCCTTTTTGACTCTTCCCCAGACTCAAGACATTTTAAAGTTCATTTTTTTGGGGTATGGAAATATCCAGCTGAGAGAAAAAGGGGACTAATAATATTAATCCCTGTAATTGTAACAGTCATCAGTAAAAAGTCAGTTTTGAAAGAACAGCTACTTCATGGTGCTAGCTGAGATAATATATTTTTTCTCTGTGTCTACATGGTAGTAATGGTCCTGGTTTTAGAGAGAATTGTCCTTTAAGGGAGCCCTAGAGTTTGCCTTAGAGCCACTGAAGCATAGCTGTATATCAGATCTGCTGGGGAATATAAGGATACTGAGTTCAGCCAAGGTAGTGCAAAGGGAATAAGAGTGTTTTATGTTTATGCACAGAGACTTAGCAAAGGCAGAACAGAAACTCTCCTAAGTCCTTAGCCAGAAGGCCTGGTGAGAGCTAACCTGTAGGAAGATGTGAGCCTGCTGCGATGAAAGCCTCTGCAAGGGCTGAGGTTAACCAGTACTGCAGCTGTGACCCAGTAGGGGGTTGACAGGACGGGCTGTTGTCTTGAGTTTACTAGAAAACCTGCCCTCAGAGGAGGGTGTTACGGAAGTGGTCTGTAAGACCGTGCTCTAGCACCTTTTCCAGGGGGGAGGCTGTGGAAATTGCATTACCATTTCTCTGCCTGCCATGGTTTCTTTGCAGAACTTATTTGCCTATTGAGCACAGTCTTTTTGTGAATTCTACAGTGCAATGCCACAGCAGGGTCTCAAGTACAAGATGCTCAGATATAGTAAGTAACATTAACATTCTCAGACTTAAATGCTGATATCAGTAGGAGCCTATGAAAATTAGGCTGCTTATATTAATATAAATAAACACAGATTTAAATACCTAGGTCTGGACATGGGTTCTAGTTCTTAGAAGACTAAATGGCACCTTTAATTAGCTCAAGTAATGAACATACACTAGAGAAGAATTATTATCTTGCATTTTAAAGACTTTTACAAAATCTATAAAAGGTATGTAGCAAAGGTGGGTGGATATAGATTGTTCTCCTGAAAGAACTATGGTAATTAATTTTAATGTCAGTCTCGAGGTTTGGGTTTTTTTATTTTAAATAAGGATTTTATTTTTAATAACTTTCCACATAGTTCCAGACCTATTAACTTGGTGTCTATATACTACACGGGAGAAAAAAGTCTGAGAAAAAACAAAGGTCAAATCTTTGAAGTTACATTTGAGTTACAGTAGCTTACCCTATTCAATGATGTGTAACCTTCATTTCCTACCAAAAGAGTGGGAGACAAGGAATTAGAAATTAAAACTCTGTGTATCAATCAAAGCTGTTCACCTTACTTTAATATGCTATTCACATTCAGGTTGTTGATAAAAATAGATTTAACTAATCACAGTACTCTGTTTAGTGAAATATAGTGTGATTGGTTTTATAATTGAAAACTCTTGGCATAAAATGGAAAGGTCAGCTTAAATGGCATTAGGCAGAGAAGATCAGCTGTTTGTCCAATTTCAAAGTTTTTCATTCAGAGGAAAGAAATGAGATCATTGTTGGAATTTGAAATAGTTCATTAAAACCTCTCGCAAGTCTTCCGTCCTTCCACTCCTTTTGCTATTTTCCCACCTGGGGAAGAGTTTCTGTGCATACCTGAATTCTTTAAATATGCTCTCACTGCCAGGGGAAAAAATTGGTATTCATTCACCCGCACAAGCAGAAGTACAAAACCTGGTAGATCATCATTCCTAGTAGTTTGGTAGTTTTAAGTGTGAGAATCTCATTGATTAGTAGCTTTTCAGGTATGTGGTGTAATTTAAACTTCACTGCCTTAATTATCCATAAACATTTCAGTCACTTGTCCACTTTAAGAGAATTCACTGCTGCTTCATAAATTAGGATGAGGTTGAGTTGAAAGTATGAGGTATATGAATGCACAACATGGATATGTTATTAAATTGTCATAGAGGGAAAAACATATTGCAATAAATAATTTTTCTTATTTTCAGGAAATGGTCACCTTGAGGTACTTAGTTCTTTGTCCAGTTAATATTAATGTTTTTTGTTGGTTTGTTTGGGTTTTTTTAATAAGCAATTTGTACTTGCTATTCTTAGTCTTATCCAATTACTAACAAAGCAATACTGTTCTCTTCAAAGTTTCATATACTTGCAGGGTTAGCAACAACAGCTGAGAAGAAATGAAAAACTAAAAGCATTTAGTCTAGAGAAGAGAATAATTTTCATGTCCATGAAATGTAGCTGCTGGAAAGGAAATACATTATTCCTTTCCCTGGTGAAAAGAACAAAGAAATAAAAGGCTTAAATTACAGCAAGTAATGCAGGTTAGATGAAAAGGAAGGTTTCTAATTGCAAGGATAATGAAGTATCGAAGTAGATTGCCCTGAGAGATTGTTCAATCTCTGCTATTGGAAGTCTGCAAGGGCAGATTAGGTAGACCCTTCAGGGAAGTAATTTAGGCATACCCACTCCTGATTTGAGTTGGGGCAAGATTATGTTTCAGAAGACATTCCAGATACATTTTTATGGTTCTGAGACTGATTATTGAATTTCACACAATAAAGCATGGCTTAAAACTTTCTATAGTATTGAATTTATTTCTGGTGTTTCAACAAAAATGGACATGACAGGGCAGCAACAGGAGCTACTGTAATATCTTTGTATTAAGATTAGTCAGAACTCCTTCAGTATTAATTAGCCTGTTCTTGCAATTAAATGGATGCAGGAGAGCAAATTCTTCTCTATTTTAGTATGTTAAGGCATTCATTGTGTGTTGTTCTGTTGGTAGAAAGCAAGAGTGAAAACCTTTCTTACATGAAAGGAGTATACTAAACAATGTTATTTTGTCAAATCTCCCTCAGTTTAGTTTAGAGAGGCACTTATGAAAGGGTATTTGTGTGGGAATAGCTTGACTTAACCACACTCAGAAGAAAGGAAAGAAATTAATGTGGGAATGAGTATGAGACTGAGAAGGGAACAAGCATGGAGTTAACTCACATTCAGAAAGCATGATGAGACCAAAAAAAAAATCAAGGACCTTGGAAGAGGCCTTCTTGTCATATTTTCTTAAGAAAGCTGGACAAGAATATAAACCTATCAGTTACAACTAATTGTCTTTCTTTCTACAGCAGTCTGTGGAGTTTGTTTGAAAATCTCTTAGGGAATGGGAATTACTATTGAATGCCCACATAAGGAAATAATTGTTTGAGAGATTGAGTAATGATACACAGCAGTATCAAAAGCCTCCTGATAAGGGTTGGCACTTGCATTTGGGCAGATTAGTTTGATTCAGGGTCTTCTTTAAAGTGCAAGGTAATCATTTCTTAGCAATGTGGTCTTACTGCTTTAGTTAATTAAACAATGTTTTCTTTAATCCAATGTAATCTAACCTGCAAATTCCAAAACTGGGTATTAGTGATGTGTTTAATTGGTGTGCTTTAATGCCAGTTCTTGATCTGATGGATGTTTTTGCAGGCAAGAGACTTCTAATAGTAAAAGCATTACATTCGTGGTGCGGGGTTTTTTTGTGTGAAGGATTGCTTTTTAATATAGATACTCTGGAGTATTTGTAAACAGGCTAGGACTATGGGGTGCTCAGCAAAATGGTAAAGTGTTTTCCTCCTCCATATTGGCATTGCCAAAAACTTGAGTATGCTGCAAATCAGTGCATTTGAAACATGAATTCTGTTGTGGCATTGATCAGCAAACAACTTCAGGAATACTATTTAAACAAATCAGTATTTTCCTTCTGCTGTTTGTAAAAATGTTCAGTTACTATATTTCGTCTGTATGCAGAGGCTGTTTCATAGTGTGGTAGTTTATCTGTAAATGTTAGAATTTAAAACTCATTAAAACCATCATTAAAAAATCTATTACCTTTCTACTTTATCTATTCAAAAATCTATTCATAAAAGACTCTTAGCTTTTAGAAATACTCTAAGAGGCCAAATGAAGTTTTACCTCATACTGCAGTCAAAAATACTGAATACGCTCTCATTGGTACAGAAACTATTTTTTGATAGCAATTTTTCATATTTAGAGCTAAAACATATAGAAAGTTTGGCTAAAGTTAGTTTCTGTGTTTGCCCTTCCTCTTACAATGTCTCTTGAGTTCCTTACCACCAAGTCGGAAGACAAATGAAACTAGTATTACTCCTCCTCCAAAGAGACTGGCACATCTGTCTTTTAGGGAGAAGCTGAGGGAGATGGGCCTGTTTAGTCTTAGAAATACAAGGTGTTTATAGCCACCATATGAGTGCATTTAAATATTTGTCTGTGGGGAGTAAAGAAGACAGAGGCAGAACTTTCTAGTGGTGCTGAGGGAAACAGCAAAAGGCAGTGGGCATTGACTGAAATACAGAAAAATACATTTGGACATACTGTGATGTGCCCAGGATAGAAACTTGGTGGTATTCTGTCCCAGTCCGCTGTATTCTTTTGGGGATTGCCTATGTTACCTGAGTCATTCTTAAAAGTCAGGAAGTACAAATGCCAACTTTCTCATTACTTCTCTTTTATAATAATTAGAGATGCAAACGTGTAACTCATTGTTCATATGACAAACTAACTGAAATTTCCCTGGTTCTTTCACTGTGGTGATAATGGATGTTCTGGAAACGTGTGATGTTAAAAGAAATGAGGAATAATTTTTTGAGGATAGTTTCAAAATACATCAGAGTTGCAAAGCACAGAACTTCCCTTGGGGTGTCACCTGATATAGGCAACATACTAGGAGTATGTGAATCCTTTTCCTCATAACTTGTAAAATACGTGTGTTTAAAATTCTACATCCTGTATGGCAGTGCATACTGCAAGCTCTTAATCTATGAATAATGGATGCAAGACAGTATCTGAGTTAAAGAAGCTGTTAGTCTTCTTGTACCAATGTATATTATTACACAGCTGTAATCTTCCATAATTTGACATGATAAATCACAACTTCTCAGCATGGAAATGCATCCTTAAAGAGTTTATGTTCATCCAATGCTTCAGCACTCATCCACTGGGTCAATAGGAAATTGCAGTGTTTTTAAAACTCATATTTTAACTTAGTTTTTTTCTGCGGATTTGTGACTTTAACAATATAATTGTAGTGCAGCAATAACAGCTTTTATACCTGTCTATTAAAATCTTAGTAATTAAGTGCTTTGGGAGCTTGGCATTTTCTAAATAACATTATTAAAAGCTTTAATTTGGAATTGATGACACAATGCTGCTGGGTTGTCCATGATATTCTAGCAACTAAAAGCACAGAAAGTCTGATGTGTTTCAAATATGAAATAACCTTGAGTCATTCAGATGTCGCAGACTAAATCAAGTGCTGCCCTTTTTTTGATGTGCTGGGCTAATTATTTCTACTAATGTAAATGTCAGAGCAATGAACACTTATTTGCTCTGGCATAACAAATAAATGGCACAAGAAATCTGAGCATATGCAGAAATTCATCATGTCCCCAACTCTCTATCATATTGCTTCAAGCCACAGGTTTAGAAAACAGTTCAGGTTTGTATTTTTAAAAATGTTCAAAAGTTGCATAAAAACATGATTAAATTCTATTTTTTTTTATTCTTTTAGAAAGATTCTTAGCATTAAAGCCTTTACCACCTTCTCTTGATAGCCGATAGTAGTTCCCTTTATGTTACCAAGCAACCTTTGCTTCGTCTCCATGTTTTCCAACCTAATGAAGATATCCAGACCTACAGCAGTTATTTCTTTAAACTATACGGGAGGGTGGCACTGTAGGATGAGGTCTCCCCAACATTGCTTTGGCACTCTTGTCTTTCCAGTTCTTCCTGTCTTTTGTATGTCCTTCAAGTGCCATTCTGATAGCCAGCAGTTTTGGCAGGCAGTAGCTAGCAAGCAGCAGTGCAGGACAGACTGAATGGCATTGAGAGGTAGGTGCCCTGGTGGCCACGACAGCCACTGTCCACCTGCCCCAGCCTGCCCCTGCACTCACTGCAGCCACTTCTCTCCTAGTGGGGCGTCATCCCAGAGAAGGATCCTGAGAAACAAGTAGTGCGAGAGTTCAAAACTATCAGCTGATATTTTCAGTCTGTACCATGCCTGCTCCTGGTATTTTTGGGAAAGATCATGGTGGATCCAAATTACAACATGTGATTTTATGGTGATGGAAACTTCACAGGTCCCTAAGGACTGTATTGTACCTGTTTGCTCTACATAATACTTATATGGAGATCTCAGTTCCACTGGCAGTTCAGACATAAGACCTTTTCTGGTTTTTAGTCTAACACTAAAGAGATGCAAGAAAAAAAAGCTACCCAAGTGACATCCAAAGTTTAAGAATAAAGGCATAAAAATTTGATAGTGTAATGTTTGGATTTTATCCATTTTCTAGAGGTTGGGCTGCCTTATATCAAGCACATATTTAGGGGAAATAATATTTTGATTTTCATCTCTAGTATCCTCAGCCAATCACTGCACCAGAATGGATTTTTGTTGTGCTTGTGTAAGTGGGAGAGCCCTTCAAGTTTAGATTTGGATACTGTAGTGCTAATATCTCACTTTGATGGTCTTGTGCTAAAATTCAGCATAAACAGAAAGAGGGGAAATCTTTCAAAATGAGTAGTTTTCATGATCGTTCCAACTCTTGGGCAAAAGCTTTATGAGACAGTCTGTCTTCCTATGTTAGAACTGAAATCTGGGAAATGCACACGTTGTGATTTTTGCAGCTGATTTATAATAAACTTATGGTGATATATCTTTAAAAAATGTTCCTCAAATATAATCTGATAAAGGAATGAATTTAATTGCTTTGTGGGTTCTGGGTTTGTTTATCATTAGTATTGTCTTGTTGGATCACAGTAGTTGGTCAGAGCTTAACAGTCCTGAAACCTATCTGTTTTAGGAGGATGCAAGCAAAATAGTGGATTATTTGTTTTACACAACACTGTTTACAAGCACTATACAGAATCTTTTACTTCAAGAATAAAGGAGAATCAAACAGTGGTTGTTTTCGTGTTTCTCTTGAAGCATCCGTGAAGGTGTCTAACGTCAGTACTTTACCACCTTTCTTTCCCATGTGCATCTTTTTCTGAGCAGGATCAAGTGCTTATGTTCTAGGCAAGATTATTTCCTAAAATAAATTAAACAATTGGAAGTGATTATGCTGATCAGCGTATGTTTTGTTAATGCAGTATTTGATTGTATGTTGGTGTTTAGTAACCTCAGGCTAAAAGCGAATCTGTAATTATCTCTTCCTTTTAAAAAGGTGCATTTCCATTGATATATCATCTTCCTTTGCCTGAGTCCCTTCTAATTGTCTGCCTCCAGAGTGAAATTAAAAATAAATGAGTAATTCAATAAGGGCAGTTATTTTTGAGTCCAAGCTTTCAAATGTCAAAGCAAAGAGGGTGGGTTATTTTTCCTTCTGAGGGATCCAATAGTGAGTGAGTTTTTGATGGTTGCACTGTTTTGGAGGCTTATCATATTCTCTGTAATTGACCCAGATGTTGAGTCTTCTTTAGAGGAGAAGGGGCTTCAGAGTCTGTGTAGTGCTGTGTCAGTCTTGCATCCCAAAAGGTTTGAGGTTAATGTGAAAATGAAATAGTGAGGCAGATGCTGTATGTAATGTTGCTGTAGGTGGCTAATCCCTTTTGGACTGAAACACTTAAAAATGTTCAACTCACAGCTGCATACTACATGTAACAAATGACTGGATGATAAATTGTTGTAGGATTTTTTTGACAGCCCGTCAAATTCCAGCTGTCTAATGCAGATATTTACTGTTATAATAGTGTTGCAATGATAAAAGTAGTTCTTGACTTCCAGAGGCTACGGGCTGTAGAGGCAAACTGCATGATTTTGTAGGTGACATACAGATATGTTTCAGAGGGGAAAACCCTGAGTATGTTTCAGCTAATCCGCAGTGTTGGTTTCTCATTCCTTCATAATTATATATCACTAAAGTATACACATAAACCTTGCTTACATGTTAGGGTGAGGTGCCTGGGGGAGTTAGGGCTGCCTGTGCCTTCTCTTTCTCATATTTTGGTTTCCACTGGAAAGAAGCTCTACTACATTTGTTGGGAGGAACCATAAACATTCTCCAATCACAATTCTCATTTATTAGACCTTCATGTGTACCAAAAAGAGTACTGTGCCTCTTGCAATTACAGGCACATGTAGAACCAACACTTTACACCAGTGTTGCAGTGTTGCTGCTATTTAAATATAAGAGAACCCAGAATGTGCAAATAGCAGACGTATTTTCCATAATACTTTGTCTCCCTTGTCATATGCCTCGGTAATTTACTTAGCCACTAATTAATAATCCTTGATAAATTTTTCTTTTATGGTCTGGAACCAAGTTTATTTGATTATTTGTTTAAATGTCTAAACCAAATGTTGTGCTGAAGTCATAAGGTAGCATAAAATTAATCATTTTTGGTCTGGCTGCTTATATGTTGCCTTTAAAATGAAGAATTCCTCTTGATTTCTTTGCATTTCTACTAAAGCAGTGTGATTAATTTTATTTCAGTTTAGCCCATCAGCTTATGGTTAAGTGTGTGATCAGCAAGAATTCAGAATCGGAATCTGTTAGCACATTTCATCTTGTGAAGTGACTTCCTATTCACCTACTCAGAATTTTTCTGAGATTGACCATTGTTGGGATGTGGCTTCTGGGCTTCCTTGTGTGTACTTACAACTAGCAACACTATATTGGTTATTATTATCTAGCCATTGCAGATAGTCATAGCCTGTATATAGCAAAATCAGAGTTTGTTCTAGTTTGACATAAAATGGTGTAATTTATCAATATATCCAAAACAGAGCAGATAAAGAAAAGTAGAGAGTATGTAGGGAGAAGACAAGGCTAGAATAAGATGTACATTTATTTATTTGTTTATTTAAGCTTCATTGCTTACTTGCCAGCTAGAAATGCATTAGAAATGGGGGCTTTTCCAGTCATTGTCATCTGGAAGGAGGAGGTGTGTGAGGATAGAGTTTTTACCATGTAGCCTTTTAGCAGTTTTAAAAACATTCCAGAAACTCTGTTTCAAAATGCAGTTTGTTTACCCTTAGGCAAAAATGAGCTGGAGGAACCAGTTTTCCCTGGTGCTTTTGTATCTTTTTAAGCAATAGAGTAACATCAAAAAATTAAAAAAAAAAAAAAAAAAAAAAAAAAAAAAAAAAAAATCCTTCAGCTGCTGACAAGGGAGATTCTTAGTTGAGGAACTGAAGGCACTTCTGGTTTCTTCAGAGCTTTAGAAGTTTCACTGCAAAACCTCTTGCTCTTTCCAAAGAGTATAGCTTTGGAACTCTGAATCCCTTCATAAACCGTGTTTCTTGCTCACTGCAGAACTAAAATTAATGTGTACAAAGGGTGAATTTCATGAAGTTCAGTTGTTTTAAGGGCTACAATATGCACTCCCCACACCACTCTTAGGAAGCCACTTTGTGAGGGCATTGTATTTCATTCCCCCCTACACTGAAAAGACGTTAGAGCTGAAGGATCACCATGGTATTGATTGCTCTTAATACTATATATTTTGATGGGAGAGAGGTAAGGGACTTCTTAAAAAAAACAAACAAACCCAAACCAATCTAAATAAAACTCTTTTTGTCACTAAACAGGGACTTATGAGGGCTCCAAAACTATGGGTTTTTTTATTTCTTAGTTTCAGATTTCCTCTTAGGGCAATGTAACCTATCCAGCATATCCACAGCAAGGCTTCAGTTAGCTTTTTGTGTATCGCATGATATTTGGATTTATATTTATCCTTTTGCTAGGTTAATTTTGGTGGATGTATTTATTTAAGTATATTATGCTTTCAGGAGGGACCCCGGTACATTAGACTTGTAAATGTTATCAGGTAAAGTAACTACAAGTAATTAATATTTTTTAAGACTAATGGCATCAAAATGCAAATAGGTAACAGAAAACCAGTTGTAAACTCCACTGCTCGGCTTTCTTTCAGTGTGCTGCAAACTTGCCATTTGCATTGCTATTTTTAGGGAGAGAAGCCAGCGCAGGAATAAAGGGTCACAAAAGTAAAGTTTATCCTGCTCTTGGTAGGATAGTTTTGACAGTCTTGAAATTTTGAGACCAAGTGATTCATGGCAGCTCTACCCATATTAACAGGTGATAGAAGTTTAATTGGAGCCTATCTGTTTGGGGCTCACTTTTAGAGAACCAGTTAGAGCTTCAGAGTGCATGGTTTTAGGAATTTGGGTTCAAAAATCATGGTTACCACTGGCAGCCTATGTTGTACATTAAGGGTCTGACTTTAAGAAAAAAACAATTTCATATTACTATTAGAATATTAGCATTATTTGAACTCAAGAATTATTGACATTAATGAGTTCATTTCAAGGATGTGGAAGGTTAGATATTTTGATAAGATATTTTGATAAGAGTTCATTTCAAGGATGTGGAAGGTTAGATATTTTGATAAGACTGAAGAGTTGTATCAGGATATCTTTAGCTCTTTTTCACTTCTTCCATGTGTGAACCTCTGAACTGTATTATATTAAAATAAGACAGCAGTGTTATCTTGGAGTATGGCTGCAGAATTTGTAATAGAGGAATAAGCACAGGCTGGATTTCATTTTGGTGATATGCAACATTAGTACCTTTGTTGCCTTCGCTAAGGCGTGACGACCTGGTTCAGGAATGGCGTGGTGGCCAGCCCTAGGCCACGTGGTCCATCTGCACACAGAACCAATGTGGTGGATGGCAAAAGGGCTTTATTGGTGGATAGCACAGCCTTATATGGCTTGGGTTTACAGCGTCACTTCCTGCTTATGTCATAAGCCAAACGCTATTGGCTGTCAGTAAGGCTAACATGCTGTTGGCTATCCGGGAGAGCAGCCCTATCTTCCCATACATCGCGAGATCTTCCTGCTGCCAAGCCCTGACTACCACATACCTTTAATACTAAAACTAAAGAAAGTGGGTCATGCTAGCCGAATGTGGTGAATTTTTCTCAGTAATTCAGGGATTTATTGGAGAGCACTGAGCTCACAGCACTTTGCTCTGAAAATCCAACATTCTCAGAAATATCAACTGATCCAAAGGACTACTAGTACCCTTTGCTTGGAGGTAACCAGCTACACCTGGCATTCCTCACTTCCTGCTTACAACTCTGAAAACCTTCAAACCCCAGTGTTAAGGATGGCTTACCTTCCAGACCCATACCATGTACCTTGGAAAACATTTATCTTTCTTAAAAAGAGAAACCCTAACTGAAAGTAATTGGACAACTTCACTTGAAGCCATCAAGTATCATCCTGTTTTGTGCAAAGTCAGTGAAAGAAGATGGGTGAGTTCAGTATTTGCTAGGCTTACACACTTCGTACATAAAGGTAAGAGCATCACTCTTACATATGTGTAAGGTTATTATGGAGCTTTCAGTATTTCCTAGTAGAAGGCTGATCAAATGTTGCTTCCCTGGAACTGCTTTTCAAGTGTGTTGTCATACAACCTTTAACAACAGTATTATAACATGCATTGTACACATGCTTTTCATTCTGAACACCTTATTAGTTTAAATGTAGAATTAACAGAACTAGAGTTTTCATGTTACTCCTAGGCAGCAATGAATCACTTCTTTACTTTCTTCAGCACATATATGATAGATCATCTTTGCTTGATAAAATTTTCTCAAATTCTTCATACATCTTTTATAGATTAATGGCTAACTTGAAATATTCTGTGGCTTTGCACTACTTCCTATGGATCTAAATTTTGTACTTCAAATGTACTTCTGATGGTAATTTTCTAATTTATTTTTCTAAAATGCTTAACATTTTGCAGAAAGAAAAAAGGAAAGCTCTAGAAAGATAGAGTTGGTTAGAAGTGAAAAGCAGTTCTTAGGTTTGCACAAGAATTTGAGGTCTAGAAAGGGGAAGTCAATGTACCAACTGCATGTTGCATGGGGTTTGTTTGCTGAGTATTTTTAGGGGGGATTGGTTTGTTTGCTTTTTTCCCCTTATCTCTTATGATGAAGAAAGATTTATAGGGTATGAGAGTGCTTTGAAGGTCTTTTTACTCTTTTGTCTCTGATGCGGTGAGCTTGCCCTTATATGAAAAACAATAACTCATCTTCAGCTATAAAAACAAAACAAAACAAAAACAAACAAACAAAACTTATTTAGTGGTCCATTTAACATCTGTGAGCTTCTTGCCAAACCATCATAGCAGGACACTGCTGGAGAGAGTTCATGTTAAGCATGAATTGTTCGACATATTTTGATTAATGTTTGTCAAGAACTAAATTTGTGGTTTTCTCACACTGTATAGGAAAATAGCTTCATTTATCACAGTAAAGTTTCAACATTTGCATTGGATAAACTGAATGTTTTATTTACTTGTGTCATATTGTAAGTGTTCTTCTGTAATAATGCAAACATATAAGCATGTATGCATTTATTTGTTTGTTTTCTGTTTTTATAGACAATTCCATTGGGGCTCGGAGATGGACAGCTCTTTATCTGGACTGATGGCTTGAAAAGGAAGGACTGGCATGATTATGAAAGCATTCAAAAAGATGCTATGCGTTCAGGTATACATAAATTCAGAGCAAATTTAAGTGGTTTATTCATTCTTTCTGCATATGGTTCTTTATTCTTTTAAGTCAGCTAAAAAAACCATTCCTAACAGCCTTTCTTTGATTGCAGCCTATCACAAGGACATAATGTCCTGAACTGAGGGGTCAGACCAACCACAAATACTTTATCTCTGAAAATACACAAGTGAAAATAAAAAGAATGTGTTTCATGCTAATAGCTATGTCATGATTTTACAAGGAAATGGGCAAAAATATTATTATAACAGTATTTTTTGTGTTGAAATCAGTTGTTATACTGTGACCAAATACAAGCAAAAGTGTCAAGTTTCCAAAGGGATGCATGTCACAGCTGAAATTGAGTTGTCCTTAAATCACTGGATAAAACCTGAATCCAGTACCTATAACTGCCAAGAACATCTAAGGTTATGTTAGAAACAAATTTTGACCCTTTTCACCATTATCGAGCCCAAATCCTTTAGTTTTGTTAAAGCTACTTCACTTCATTCTCACAGTCTAAAATTATTTGGAAATGAGAGCAAATTCTATTTGTAGATACACTGAAGGGCACTTTGTTACAGCAGGTAATGTAATTTTAATGTACCTTCATGTGCTGTATGCCATATGTGCAAAGAAAGGTTTATGTTCTTCTTTCTGTCATCAGAACATGTTCAGATTTGAATTTTTCTTTTACAATATACTTTACAATTGTTCAACATGAGATGAATTAAATTAAAAGGAAAGAAAGGAAACAGCAGCTGAATTGCACCTTAATCAGTGTCTAAAAGTCATTGTTTTACAAAGGCCAATTTGCTATTCTAAAATAAATTATGCTGTCTTGATCCCACTGTCAGAAGACAGCCAACACCGCCCCCAAAATGCCTCTATAACTGAATCCAGTTGACAGATTCATAAGACTTAGTAAGTACTCAATTTTGCAGTAGCCTGAGCCAGTAAAATATTGCAAGTATAGGATAATTTTATAAACCATTTTTCCCTTTCTCTTGAATTTCTTTGATCGCTGTTGTGGTTTAAGGCCAGCCGATAACTCAGAACATCGGTGTGTTATAAGCGTTGTTCTTGGGCTAAAATCAAAAAGACAGCACTGTACCAGCTACTAAGGAGAAAAAATGACTGCTACAGCTGAACCCAGGACATAACTAACTTAAAAAGTTATACTTCCTTCCAACATGATCTTAGGAGGAAAAAAGGTGAGAAGGGGGATTAAGTGACATTTTAGGAGTTGTCAGATCAACATTAATTGTGTTCCAAATTGCTAAAATGACAAATATCAAAGACAGAATATACAAAATAGAAGCAGCATGTCTGTATAAAGCATGCACATATGTAGCGAATATCAGAATGCACCTTTTTTTGAGTGATGTGCACTGACGCTTTGGCAATATACTTTTGATTCCTGTCATGTGGATCCCACATATTTTGGAAAATAAACTATAATACTTAACGATTACCTGATGGATAGCTGGAGTGGACTAAGAAAGTAGTAAAATGTTGTGTAGCTTCATAATTCCCAGTCCTACTCTTTACATTATAACTGTAGGAGAATGCCCTAGTGATTTTTTTTTTTTTTTCTTCCAGTAAACTTCTATTTTTGGTAATAACAATAATATTTAAAATATTCTGACTTGTTTATATTTTAATTGGCTTCCTGGTGATAGTGTTTGCTGAGTTTTAGCATTTAAGAAATCTTTTTTTAATGATTTCCATGTCATTATTATTAATTAGATTTGCTTTTTTTCTTTGAAGATCACAACACAGTAATGCAGATGCAAAGTTGAAGTATCTCAGTGCACACTTTTGGAACATACTATATAATTTCTGTCCTGAATAACAAAGTAAAATATAGCTGAAATCAACTTTTAGTTAATAATCTGAAGGCATGAAATAACACCAATGAAAGGGCTTTTCGGGGCATTTCAGAAAAGGCAGTCAAATGCTTATTACACAGAAAAGGAGTGACGACTTTCTCAAATTCCATATATGTTTAATTGTAAAGCTTACAATATTTAAGAACTGGACATAGAATTTCATAAATCTAAATATGGATAGCTGCTAGCTTCTTCATGGCTATTTCTTCTCTTTCAAGCCTAAATATTTTGATCACCTTTTATTCCACCAAATTAAAACCAATATTCCTGAATTTGTGGTCTCTCCTCAATGGAAATCATTGATGGGTTTAAAGCTAAAGAGAAAAGCCATTTGTTGAAGCATCTGAGGTTCAAGTGTATGCTCATAGTGCTTCTACTATTAGTTCACATTCTGTAAGCATGATAATGGTACTTGAAAAGGAAGTAAATAACAGAGTGGCAAGGCTTCACGTTTAGCCAAAATGTAATTGATATTCAAGGACTTTTGCAGAGATAGAGGCTTCAGTAACTGGTACTACTTTTTCAACTTCTAACTCAGATGGAATTTGCTCATGGTATAGATTCTTCTAAGGTCAGTTTCCTTCAGCTGGATTTCCTGAAGTCCTTGTGAGTGGATGACATCTTTGTGATCTTCCCACCTGAGAAGACAAGGGATGGTACAGATGCAATCACACTATTGCTTGTTGTCACTCTTCTGTCAGTGATGGTCTAAATCTGCCTAGTGTGTCCACTTGTGCTGCACATAGTTTTATTTAATGTTCCTTTATAGATTAGTGTGCCACTCTCTAGGATGTCAGTTTTACAGCAGAAGACACATTAACTAGTAGCTACACATGTAATCTGAAGACTTGTGATAGGTATTCATGGTGAGTATTTCTTGGCATGAGGTGCTTACTTTTGGAAAATACATATTTTGTTTGTTAAGAATAGAAGTGAATCTGAAGCTGTTTTACATAGCAAAGTCCAGGCAAGCCTCTTCAAGTGTGCATAAGATTACATCTAGACCTGGACATCAGATCATCTTAAGTAGCTTTGTGGATTGTTACTGTGTTCTCAACACAGAAGCAGTGTACTCTTAGATGAGATATATTTATATATGTATTTATTTGTGTGCATATATATATTTATATATTTGAATGCTAATGACATTGGAGAAAGAAATAAACTCGTCAGTGAGGTACACCGGTATAAGATATCACAGGTGGTATGGCCTGTAATTAAGGCAACAGCCTGGAAGTCTATAAATTTAAGTATAATTTCCACTTTACTCATAGGTATTTGATTTTCTCTGTGACTCAATTTTTTGGAAACAGAACACTTTCAGGCTCTGTTAAGAATGTTGTAGGATATTGTTTCATACTGATGGAGAAAATGCAAAGCAGTCTTTGGAGTCATAATTACCTAACAGCTAATTTGTCCAACATCATATTTTTTCTGTACCCTAGTAAAAATCTGTAAATTAGCATGTGATGTGGGACTGCACTACTATTAGTTTTGTTTATCACAGCATGGCCTAGTGGGCTACACACAGGTTTTTCTGAGATACTGCCATGATCTTACTGATGCTTTTGCACAGATGCACAAGACAGCAATTGTCTCCTACACCTATGCCCAGCTTTATCTTGTGTAACAGAATACCTACTTTATAGCCACTGCTGAAAGGAAGTTATCATCCAATCTGCTTGAATTTTCTTCTTTGACTTCAAACTGTATGTCATTTTGATTTAGAAAAGCAAACAAACAAAACCCAAATGACCCAACTCTACATTCAACAACTTGCATTTTCTGAAGATTTCTGAAGTTTAGTGGACACACAGATGGGTTAAAAATTCCCCACTGACAGATCTGCAGATACAGGTTAATTGTATATTTTTGTATACTATCATGTTTACTGTTGCTTTTTTAATATGAGTTAGGAAAAGTACCAGAACTATTTGTCTAATGCAAATTAATTTGCTATTTTACTTGCAGCTTGTTTCTTTTTCACCAAGACTTGAATGCAGTTTCAATATTTTCAATCACTCTGAGTGAAAATAAGATTTTCAAAACAGCTCTAAAAATTTTGTATGGTTAATATTGATACAAAAATGCAAGAAGCCAATAAAGGGAATGGACTGTTGAGTTGCAAAAGTACTAATAGCTATACTGATGGTAGAATAGGGAAGATAGCCAATTAGTTGCAAGTTACCCAAGCCCTGATTTCCTCAAAGGCAGAAAGGAGACTTTAATGTTTTATATTAAATATACTGCTCATCAGTACAGAATAGACACGGTGAATGAAAATTGTTTAGTTCAGCTAGCCCAATTACTTACATTTTTCTCTGAATATTATTCTGTCATAATCTCAAAGCCAAATGCAGGGAAAGGAATGCAAAAGTTTACCTTAAAAGAAACCATGATTCCCAATTAAACAGTTGGGATAGATACTTCAGGAAGAAAAACAGAAAAAAAAAGAGGTTTAATTGTTTAAATTTTCTGAAGTAAGCCATTAAGTCGAGCAGATATTACAATGGAGCAGGAGGGAACAGAATAAGCTAATCAGGGAAACTGACTTTATTGGGGCTGATATATCATGCCATCTTTTGACAAGAAATCAGCATTTAAAATAAGAGCTGTTTCTATTAATTTATTTTCCTCTGGGAATTCAACTAATGACATGCTCTGATGAAGAATATGCTTAATTTGCATTAAAAAATATGAGAACTACAAACAAATGCAAATCTTACATCTGCCAATTTTTGTTTGTGTAAGTAGTAAACAATGTCATTTCTATATCAGAAGAGCATTCTTTCATTTCAGTTCACAGTTGTGAGTGCAAGATTGTATAGTAAAATGTAAATGCGGATTGTGTAGTAATAACTCAGGTAGCTACTGGTATGCTTATTTGTCCAGCTACAGCAGCACTGTATCAGGGCAGTGTAAATCTGCCTATATTTTTTGATACAGAACTTGGATGCTGAAGCTCCTGATACTGCTATTTATGAGCTACTGACTTGGCAATTTCTTCAGAGGTTACAGCAGAGGTTTCCCTATTTCCTTTGGTTGTCGTGTGAGGACTCTGAGGACATGTCTATCAAGATGTTCATTTCAGGAGCATGGCAACTGCTTTGGCACCAGTGGCCACTGATTTTCCAGGCTTTCTGTTCAGAACTAGGAGTTTGAGATCCCAGAATGCTCCTTTGTGGGATATGATTCACAGGAGAGAGCCATGAAGGCGTAAGGTAGTAATTCAGAAGTACCCATGAGAAGAAATTCTGTCAATTCCACCTCTATCTTTATGTCCTGGATGGTAAGACTAAAAGTCCTAGAGAATCAGTCAATGTCTTTGTTACCCCATTTCTGAAAGTTATTGTATCTATTTTCCTCAAGAAATTCTCAGATGTATGCACTCATCAATTATAAGTAATAGCAGTAATGATGAATTACAGCCCTTCTCAGATAAGAGGAAGGATTCAAATGTATAATTCTTGGGCTTTTAAGAAGTACAGCTTGAATGCTTATATTTAAATATGGTGCTATTTCTAATCACAAAAAGCTATTTATAACTACAAGTGATACCATACTCATTGTAAAATACTGCAACAGGGGAACTGGAGGAATAGAAAAATGGGAACTTTCCAGCTGAGCAGAACTGACTGAAAACAAAAAGTAAGGTTTAATTTCTGAAAAATGTTTTATCAATTCTATTAATGAAATTAATAGCCTATAAACTGATGTAGAAAGATGGCCTACTGCAAGTTCTGTAGTGTTTTTTGATTATTTATTTGTTTTCAATTTCTGTTCTTCAAATACTTTTTGGAGAAATTTTTAGTATCTTGCATATGTATGCCAAAATGATTACGTTCCATGAAGGATATTGAAAAAGCAGTGTAATTGAAAGCAAATTTCTGAGCGAACATTTAAGGAGTTGTGTTTATAGCACTAAATATAAGTGTATAAAAACTTTTGTCTTCAAAATTAATTGGTTAAGGAATTGATAAAGTGACTTCCAAGATGTGGCTGTTAATACTTTTGTTTGACTGTTGAGCCATTTTTCTCCTATATGCTAATAAGATCCCAGAGGAAAAAAACTTTTAGAATGTACTGTATCACCCAATGATTATCCCAGCAGCTTTAGAGTCATTAGCAGAGTCTTTGTTCCTCCTATTTGTATATTTAAGTAGCATGGGGAAACCTTGTGTAGACAGAAGAAATTTCCTATATTTAGTACAGTCTTTGCCATTCTGCTTCTTCAAAATATTATCTTGACCAGGAGAAGGGGATTTTAAACATCTTGACCTTTACATGCCTCAGTGCCGGCATTTCATAAAGATTAGTTCTATAAACAGTCAGACAGTGTGTTCTATAGTTCTACAAACAAACATTCATACAGATTAGTTCTATAAACAAACTAAACAGACATTGAAAAGGAAATTAACTGTATATGTGTGTGATGAAAATGGAAATAGAATGAAACTCTATCTTGGGATGGAATGTTAAAAGGAAGAAAAAGAATTGAGAGTGCTCTTGTACAGCAATAAAAAGTAGGGACCACCTGAGATCTGACTTCTCTGTGACCTAACGAAATTGTGCAAAGGTGATTTCTTTTTTAACCCGTCACTTCTGTTCAAGAAATTTTGAGAATAAAGTGGAGTAGAATAAATCCTGCAAACTGGCATGGTTAATCCTTTTCATTTTGAACAGTGCCCAATCTTTAATTCAGAACTTGTCAAAGCAATGCCTAGTCTGAAAGTGCCTCTAGAAGATATGAGACAGCATCATACAGATAGTAACATTAAATTTGTTTCCCTATTAGTTACAGAAAAATTAGCTCTGTGATACCTATACTGCTAAATGCAGTAAAAGTTGTGCAGGAAAAGAAGCACATATTAAAATATTCATTTACTTATCCCATCTGTCAGATGGGATTATATATACTGGGAATTCTGTCATTGTCATACATTAAACAAATTTGCAAACTTTAATTTAAGCCTCTGAGCTTGCAATTCCTGTAGAAAGAATTTAAGAATTTGCAATATAATTGGAACTGTAGTGGTAGCCAAGGTCTCAGTAAACAATCATAACTTAGTTGTTCATAGCATTAATCATGAATATGCTTCATGGAGTTTACAATATATTGTTTTGTAAAAGGAGAAAATGTTCATCAGTTTATCTTAATGCAAGTCTGACATGACTAAAAAAATTGAAAAATTTAATGTTAATCATTGCTTGTCAAGGAGATGGCATGTAAAGGATATATAATATGAAAGATAGTTACAGTCTACTGCAGTTACATAAAGTGTTCAACATATTAAAACACAATTACCCTGTAAATATAAAGTGCTGTAGACTATGGTCTGATTCTACTACTCTTACTCAAGCTTAATGGTCTGGATGTCATATTGAAAACAGTTCACATGCTAGAACTAATTCTTGCCACTTAAATCTCTTTGTAAAAAGGAGTTTGTGTGGCTGTAAGTCACAGTCAGGCTTTCTTTTTATGCACAAATGACTGTGGTGTCAGTACTTACAGCAAAGATTTGAGGCCCTTTTTGTGGTTGAAGTTAGCTAACTTCTTTCCCTGTTCTTCTCTGCCTGCCCCATGCCTTTGAAAAGTTGTCACTGATACCACCTAAATGTAATTGGTAAGCTAATTTTTAAGGACTACCAGATAGGCCGAGGAAGGGGGAGCAGAGTTTATAATACTTCCCTTTGACTCATTAATTAGAGCACTGAAAATGATCTCTAATGTATCCTTCTGTACTGGGCGCTGGTATGTTGAGTTTTACCATCACAGTAAGAAAGAAAATTATAATTTCAGTATCAGCAAAAAAGGTCATCAGAAAGAGAGACTTAGTGATTCTCTAAAATTTATTCTATCTGGGTAGTCTTCTGTAACATGTGGCTCAATTGCATGGAGAGTTTGAAATGACCGAAGAGCTGAGAGGCTTTCAGACTAGACCTGTCTGTGTGGAAGGAGGAGGACAGCATTATAGACCATCTAGATTGAGTCAGTTGTCTGTTGTGATAGGTGTGAAAATTACCAAATTTGTCAGTTTCGAGCAATTAGTGCTTGACTCACTGGCACAAAGAAACATTGTTTTCTTTTGTATGCCAGTTTTGAAGTGTTGCTTTTTTTGCTATGAAACTTCCATTTCAAAGAAGAAGAGGGAAATGAATACTAACAAAACTGTGTCAAAAGAGCTGGAACAAGTACTTGACAGCAATTATAGCATATCAAGGCCATATTCTCCAATTCAGAAGCAAAGACAAAAGAGATTTTTTTCCTTATTATTTTTGTGTCATTTTTTTAAGTTTAAAACATGGAATAAGCTTCTGTCAATGAGCTTTAAATACTATTTCTTTTAAAGATTTAATTAAGACAGTCCTTTAACCTGAATCCAAGTCAAATGACCCATAAGAGGAACTTCAGTTTTAAAAAGTAGCCAAACAATTGAACAAGGCTCTTTAGGAGGTCTGATTGCATAATACTTGAGGGAATTTGCTATTAGCATACTATACCAGTGTCACATGTTACACTAGTCAGTAATCTTGCATGTTACAGATGTGCAATAATTATGATGGTAATCATAAGCATTCCATTCCAAATCTGTTTACACTTTAAAATTCATCAGTTGCCTTCCCTAGCACTGCAACTGTAAAGATTCTTCAAAGATGATATATAATGTATTGTTGTATGATACTAGCTGTGTGCTTCTATTTGACTAGATATTGTAAACTTTTTTCATTTATAGAACATGCAGAAGATTAGATAGTTACGTTCCTCAACACAAATTTTGAATATTTTTTAGCCTTTTGCCCTTCAAAAGGCCAACAAGATGTTTGAATTTAACAATCATTCCTTAAAAAAAACCAATGAACTGTGCCTACTTTCATGTCATACCTTTTTTTCTTCTGAGTATATGAATCAACTCCATAAGTAAAGTGAATGTCTAGTATAGATATCTCAATAAAGGTTATGACTGAAATATGTAGAAAGTGACTTTCTTTTCTTTCCTGTTTTCATTAAACAAGGCTGACAGAGAAAAATTATTGGACTGGTGAAGCAATTTGTCTGACATCTAGTCAGTATATGTGAAAAGGCAGAGATATATGATTGTTGTGCTATAATTTGCCTTATAGATACTAGCTCATCAAATGATGTAGTGGTGTGATATCTGGGAGAATCCGTCCTCCTTCTAACAAAAGAAAGTAAAAAAATCCCCACATTTCTGAGAGTGGATCCAACATGGATCAAAGTTCTGCTGTCTACAATCTGGAAACAAAATTTTTTTAGGCAATTTTAATTTAAAGTCCTGCAAGTGATGCTGTTTGTCATATGAATAGTAAGACTTGCCAGGAAATTCAATGGAAAAACAAACAAACAAATTGATTATATATACATATATATATATAAATAAAAATTGCATTGTCAGTGTTAATTCATGGAGATAGCCTTGCTTTTGGTGTCCCTTAGTTAATTTACTCTTAAAAAAGGTTTATATTTTTACATTTTTAATTGATAGCTGAATTAATTTGAGGTTACCCTGACTGTTACTTTTATTCTATATGCTAATTAATTGGGTGGCATATATGTGTTTTGGAAACTTTGGTCAATGTATATGAGGCTACTTCTAGTTGCTCCTTTGTAAGGCAACTTACAAAAGGCAAGACTGATCCTGAAACCCTGATCGTGAAGCACACAGTACTGGTGTATAGATCAGGGAAGGAATAGTCTCCAGAGGGCAAGTTGCTGACACTAAAAGGATGCTGACTGCTTTGTCTTCCCAGCACTGATGATTCTCTTGTGAACTGCTTTCCTGCTCTTTGGGGAAAAGGATATTTTTGTTATTGAAACTTCAAGTCACTCTTGAGAGTTTTTTGGGTTAGAGATTAATCTAATTTTGATATTGTCACATGAGAATTAAAAGAAGCCCTGAACTAAATAATGTATTAGTTTATTCTGGGGTTTTATGAGATTCCCACTGTCCCTACTTACTGTCCAGCGAAACCACAGCCAAGGGAACGGGCTTGATGGAATCAGCGGGGAAAGAAGACCCTGTTGAACTTGACTCTAGTCTGGCGCTGTGAAGAGACATGAGAGGTGCAGAATAAATGGGAGGCTGGGCGCGCACTCAGCAGCATGGGGCAACCTGCCTGCTGGTGGCCCTGCAGTAAGTGAAATACCACAGCTGTGATCTGGTTTACACTTACCTGGTGAGGCGGGGGGGGGCAAGCCCCTAGGGGGCTCTCATTTCTGGCATCAAGCGCCCAGTGCACGCCTGGTGCGACCCGCTGTGGGGCCAGCGGCAGGTGAGCAGTTTGGCTGGGGCAGTACAGCCATCAAAGCATAAAGCAAGTGTCCTGAGGGGAGCTCGGGGAGGGCAGAAATTTCCCACAGAGCAGAAGGACAAAAGCTCACTTGATCTTGATTTTCAATACGGAAACAGACCACGAAAGTGGGGCCTCATGATCCTGCTGGCTTTTGGGGTTGTAAGCAGGAAGTGTCAGAAAAGTTACCACAGGAATAGAATCATAGAATAGTTAGGGTTGGAAAGGACCTTAAGATCATCTTGTTCCAACCCCCCTGCCATAAGCAGGAACACCTCACACTAAACCATGCCACACAAGGCTTCATCCTGGCCTTGAACACTGCCACAGATTGAGCACTCACAACTTCCCTGGCCAACCCATTCCAATGCCTCACCACCCTAACAGGAAAGAATTCCTTCCTTATATCCAATCTAAACCTCCCCTGTTTAAGTTTGAACTCATTACCCCTTGTCCTGTCACTACAGTCCCTAATGAATATTCCAGCATCCCTATAGGCCCCCTTTCAGATACTGGAAGGCTGCTGTGAGGTCCCCACGCAGCCTTCTCTTCCCCAGGCTGAACAGCCCCAACTTTCCCAGCCTGTCTTCATATGGGAGTAGCTCCAGCCCCCTGATCATCCTTATGGCCCTCCTCTGGATTTGTTCCAACAGCTCCATGTCCTTTTTATGTTGAGGACACCAGAACTGCACACAATACTCCAGGTGAGGTCTCACGAGAGCAGAGTAGAGGGGCAGGATCACCTCCGGTGACCTGCTGGTCACGCTCCTGTTGATGCAGCCCAGGATATGGTTGGCTTTCTGGGCTGCAAGTGCACACTGAAGCCGGCTCATGTTCATTTTCTCATCGACCACCACCCCCAAGTCCTTCTCTGCAGGGCTGCTCTGAATCTCCTCTTTGCCCAACCTGTAGCTGTGCCTACAGGCTTGTGGCGGCCAAGCGTTCATAGTGACGTCGCTTTTTGATCCTTTGATGTTGGCTCTTCCTATCATTGTGAAGCAGAATTCACCAAGCATTGGATTGTTCACCCACTAATAGGCAATGTGAGCTGGGATTAGACCATCATGAGACTGTCATCCTGCTCAGTATGAGAGGAACCACAAGTTCAGACCCCTGGTGCATGCGCTTGGCTGAGGAGCCACTGGCTCGAGGCTCCCACCTGTGGGCTTATGACTGAACGCCTCTAAGCCAGAATCCCACCTAGACACTTGATGTGCTGTTGCATCATCTGTCACTCGAGATTGACCCAGGAGATGACAATCTTGTTCAGAATGTGTGGGTTAAAGCTCTTCCTGAGTCTTCATTAGAGACGACCACCTTCCTCATATGAGAAGGAAAACTCCTACCTTCAAACCTGGGGTGATGGAGCTCATCTGGCCTTCTATGGTCCTCCATCTAAGAGAAGGACACTCTTACAAACCTATGACCTGCAGACTTTGCTGTCACTGTCCTAGCTCGCTAGGATATGGCAGTTAAACCTCAGGTGTAAAGGGTGGGGCCAAGTTCTGTGCACACTGCCTTCACCTAAAAACCCACTGTGCAGGCTGGAAGGGCTCACTGTCACTTGTCTGTATGGACAGGTGAGGGTCGGAAAGGCAGGTGACAAAGTGCATGATCAAACCTTGCGTGCGGGCAGATCAGCATATGGGTAGCTCAAGATTACTCATCAAGAGATGACAGTCCTGGTCGGACACTTCCTGATTGCCTAAGCACCCTTTTTTCCAACAGGATTTGCATATCCCACATGCCCTTGGTCATTGTGCTTGTAGTAAGCATGGTTAAAGGCCTTCCCAAATCTTCACTCGTGAAGCCATCATATATTTTGTTTGCAGCTTTTGCTAATGCGGTTATACTGGGAAGAAATCCAAACTTTACATGCTTGAGAAAGAAGAGTGAAAACTGTGAGCTGTTAAAGTTCTAGAGAGCTGACATTTTAATTAGCTGCTATTAATCAGTAAGTTAAGCAAGTTGCTAACATACTGTCACTTCAGCATGGTATTTAAATGACTTTTTCCCCCCTGGCTCATACAACCATTAAAGTTTTTTAAAGTTTGTAATAAACTGTGATACAGACCATGTTTTAGTCTGTTTTGGGTTCTTTTCTGAGAAATCTGAAGTTTTGCATGGAAATTAGGAAACTCTGAAGATGTCTTGGCAATGTCATATACTCAAGTAACATTTTTTTCATTTAATGTCTGTTTTATTTAGTGGATAAGAATTACACATATTAAAAATGCTAATAAAGGTACTGATAAAACAATAGATTCTTGGCTACAGTTTTAGCCAGCTGGTGTACTTCAGTTCAGACCTTTCATCTGAGAGAAGCTTAAGAACTAAGTTCTGGAGCTACATCCCTGTTTTGAGAAGGTTCTTTGATGCTAATCCTTGAGGGTAGCTATCTCTCTAGATGCCTGGATGAGCAGTTTGTTTTCAAGTATTTCTTGGTCAATTGATACAAACGAAATGGAAAGGAGCGAAGAAAAGGAATTGGTTGGAAGATTCCTCTTTGCTTAGTGTAAGATGTGAATGTACTATGTAGGGATGCTTTTTATATTCATCTTTTTTTTTTTTTTTTTTTTTTTTTTTTTAAACCTTTTTTTATTTTTTTTTCTG
>NDXB01012032.1:144837-181699 GCA_002631895.1 Agapornis roseicollis
TTTTTTGGTTTTTTTTTTATTTTTTTTTTTTTTTTTTTTTTTTTTTTTTTTTTTTTTTTAGCAACCACTTTTAAAGGTATATTGAAGGATAGATTCTTTCAATAAGCTTAAGTGTGTTCCATGCATTTTCACATGCCATCATCTGGATAATGAATCTATTGTAAAGGAAGTGAGTTCATTGCTAGTGATTTATGTCAGTGACAACTGACAAAAAGTAAAACATTTTTCTATCTGTGATAAAATGAGGAAGTATAGTTTTGGTTCACAAACAGGATTTTCTTAAGTAATTTTCTTAGTTAATTAAGTTTTGGGGTTTTTTATAAACTTTTGAAAAAGCCTGTAATTTTAGCATTTTGTTTTTTCAAAATGTATTTTTGATTTGCTTCAACCCAGACATCGACAAAATGAAAAACAAAATAAAAATCAGCCATTTTGTTTGGCTGAATACAAACACCAGTTTTTGGCAAATTAACTTTTTCCAAAAAGTTACCAGTGGGTATATGTGGATTCCTGCTGATGCGTAAATGTAGCTCTGGAATAAATATTTAGTTGTGTTTTGTAAGTGATGATTGTCCTTTTAAATAGAAAATATTTTAAACTAACTCATTGAAAATCTCAGTTCATGGCTGAAGGTTTTTTGAGTATCCACATCTGCCTCTGCTTGATTCCACAGCATATATTGACAGGAAATTTTGGTTGGCTTTAATATAGGAAATCTCCTCAAATTTGTATCAGGGATATGAAAAAAGGCTGGCATTAATTTGACACTTTTCATTGAAAAAGAGGGTGAATCAATGGCAAGAGAGGAAGAGGGCTGTGCAGAGCTGTGCTCATAGCAAGGAAGTATTAAGTGTAGTTCTCCATACCACAGGAATCTCCTTACCATAGGAAAATCTTTTATAATTTCAAAGATAGAATGTGTTTTAAACCACACAGTGAATGATAACAGTCAATATTAATGATTGTAGAATTAGTAGTATGTTATAAAAAGAAGGAAAGACAGTCACTGGGAAGCATGGTAGCAGTGAATGTATGCAGCATTGACACAGTTTTCAGAAGAATAGTGTGTCTGGTTTGCCAAATGAAAACATAAAAAGGAGAAGGGTTTTGAGGGTCAAAGTGCTGCTTTGGCTATGGTAGAAAAAAAATGTATTATGTTTTAATTAAAGCAGAAGGACTTAGGTAGACTAACAAGAGTTTCAGTTATTCATCTGTCATTACTGCGCTTTGCTGTATCTTGTAATGTTACTACAGTTCCCTAGGCTTATATTGTTTGTCTTGAGGATAATAATAGTATGTGAGAATGTGTGGAGTTGAGGGTGGCTGCGTTTTTATTAAATCAGATCATTATTTGCATGCTCAGCTCCAGTTTCATATTAAACTCATTATCATCTCAGAAATACAGTGCTACATTGTATAGTATATAATCAGAGTGGACCTGAGAAAGCAATAAAGCACATATATATTGTCTGAGAATGTTACCTTCTTGGCCCGGGGTGTGCAAACTCTGCTTGCTTATAGGCAGTCTTCTCAGCTTTACAGTAGTAAGAAGGATGGCCTTGTCACTGAATCACCATATGGGGAATCGATAACATAGTTTGTTCCTGGGTCTGTCTCAGTCTTTAATGGTGAATATTTTCTATCTTCATATGTAAGAATAGATATATTTTTTATTTTTTTTTCTTTTGTTAGGGGTCTTACAAACTGAATCTAAATTTGCTGGGAGCTGTGACAGCTCATGTATTCTTTCTCTGTAGGATGCACATCATGAAGCAGTACTTCCAGTGCAAGAGTGACTGTGCTGTTGCATAATGTTGAATCATACATAGCTAAATTGATTTTTACAGGTTATTCCATCTTTGTTGTGCAACAGCCACAAATCCAGCTTCTAGAGCTAGTTTAGGTTGAATTCATTAAAAAAAAAAAAGGATTAAAGAGCTGTTATTAATAGTCTGGTTCCATGAACATCCTCTTTGTTTTCCTGTGATGGTGTGCAGTAATTGGGCCACGGTTATATTGCATCTTAGAATGAAGAGAAAAAAAAAAAAAAAGGGAGGGAAAAGCATTGTGTTCTTACAGCTGTTAGAACCCCATCATTTTGTGTTTCTGGGCTTTCTAAAACTGTACCTATGCAGCTGTAATTTTACATAAACTTTGGGGAGCTATTTAGTTCCTGTGTATACCATGTTAGTAACAGTGTGAGCTCTTTCAAGAGATCAGCTTGGACACATGCATTAATTAGAGAAGACCCACTGGTTCTAGAAACTATTAGAATGCCATTCTTGATGCAGTTTATGTGAATTAACTTATTTAAGCACTGAAACAAACACCTTAACAGTATTGCTGTATTTTTTTTTTTTTCAGGTAATCTTGTTCCATAGTAGGTCTTTTTTTATCCTAGCAGGTCATTCAGTTACTAAACCAAACTGTGAACCTTTTTTTATGGTTGTGTTCTGTTGCCCACATGCTTGCTCATTCAGCGTTTGTCTCTGATTAATGGTCTACAGCCAGCCTGTTCTAATGTTAAATGAAAAAAGCATTCCGGTGGCTGTGGCATTTGGTGATAAGTAGTTAGACTAAATAGAAGATGTACTGTGCATCCCCTGGCTACAGAGTTATGATTAGATTCAGCTCAGCCTGCAGAACACTACTGAGAATATTGCTGCTCTGCTGTAGTGATAGAGCAACTCATATCAAATCAGCATGTGTTGCTGCTTATCTTGCATTGTACACTGCTGCATTCTAAATACGCTGGACATACCGAACAGTAGGGTCTTTTTTTTTTTTCTTCCTTTTTTTTCTAGACTTATTAAAGGAAGGGGGGTAGAATGAGCCTTTCTGCATGGTAAGCCATGGTAGTACTTGCAGCAAGTGATAAAAGCTATAGATTGTTTAAAAACATTACTTATTTTTGTGAAGCTTTTGTTCAAGCCTTCAGACAACTTACTTTTCAGAACCATATGCAATCTTTCTTCTGCTGAAACACAACGATGCCACTGATTAACCTCATGATGTATTTTAAAGCAATCACTTTTCTCCACACAATGTGTTTCTACTTCATGATGCGTATGTTGGAAATTCAGAGGCTGCATTTTTAATATCTCAAATGGATGAAAAAGGTGAGGGATACATTACTCTTATTTTCTATAAAGCACGGGCCATATGATTTAGGAATTTATTACTGATTGAGAAGATGCATATATTTAAGATGTAAAACACAGTGTCTTGATTTAAAATGACCAAAATGAAATGAGTGATATAAAAGTTACAATAAGTAGAGTTGGATTGTTCCAACTGTTACCTGCACAGTGCACCTTTTCTGCTAGAACACAACTGCCAACAGCAAGGGCCAGGTTGAAATTTGAAGTGATATGTAATACAATGCCTAGATACCTGCAGGAATTAATCTTGAGAGCACTGATCTTATTTTTAGTTCTTGCAAATAATTGACCTGGCAAACAGTATTTTATTAAAGATAAACAAACAACATATAACAGCTAATTCCTTAAGTATAACAATAATAATTTTGCAGTTGTCTTTGGATAGGCCAGCTGATTTTTCCCCACTAATGAATGAAATCCTTCATTACTTTTGGGAACTGTGGATTCCTGTGAGGCAACAAGACCTGGGTCAAGTTGTCAGAGCTTCAGTGCTGCGACCGAGTGCTTCTGCCACCCTACCTGTTGTTGCTTTTTTCTTGCTCTACTACCCATGCTGCTTTGCTCTTCTGCTCGCCACAGTACTGCTCTAATCATCTTTTAGCTGCCCCAACTCACCATGTGTCTTTTGCTAGCAGTTTCTATTTCTTTGTATAGAAATACCTCTCAAACATATGCAAAATAAGTACATTTCAGGGGTTCCCATTTGTCCCTCTCCTCTTCTCTCTAGTAAATGCTTTTCCTTTATCTGCCTCCTACCCAGTATGGGATTTCTGTTTTTGAGGGGTGGGGAAATGCATCACTGCTCTAAGTATAGAGCGTTAGCAACAGTATGTTGCATTAGCATCATACATCTGAGGCCTGCTGTCATTTCTTTCTTGACTATTCATGGATTCTACAGTTCCCTGGATTGCTTATTCCATTGTTTCACTACTCATACAGTTAGTAAAATGTTCTTATTAGCAATCTGAAAAACTGTAACACATATACGCACAAACAGATTTTATACTACTTGGTTAGTCCTGTTTGATATGAAGACAACTACTTTCATGTAAGGCATGTGCAGTGTTAATTTTCTCTCTCCATAAAAAATCAGCAAAGAAAATTCCTTCATATATTTATTGAATTAAAGCTTTCATATTTTTTACAGAAAATTGATATTAACACGTAGAATAAAAAAACCCAAACAAACAAAAAAAAACCCACAACCACAAAACACCAAACCCCAAACCAAACCAAACAAAACATTTGTTCAAAGTAAGCAGTTTCTTTTCTGGTACAAAAGGAGAAAGGGGTTTGGTACAACAACTTCCTTTTTCCCCAAAAGACTATTCTGTACGGGTCCCTGATTTGACTCTTAACTAATTTTAGGTAGAAGTTGCTCACTTACATGTCTTCTGAAGGTTTAAAAATGCAAAATTTGCAAACAAGATGTGGACTGTTTCCTGTAAAATTTCTGAATTTTCCTAATGTGCTGCAGAGATGAACTGCGTATTATTTCAATTAATAAGTATAACATTGCTTTAAACGGAGCAGTTACTCTCTTACTCTTGTATCAGGGAGCATAAAAGGTTATTGTGTAGAGGTTTGGGTACCAAGAAGGTGGAATAAGATGTCTGACCTTAATGCTTTTATTCAGCTGATGATCTTTATTCCCATTTTTACACTTCTTTTCTGAAGTTGACATGTGACTGCATTAATTTTGAATTTGTATTTCTCTGTCTACCCTTGCTAAGAAATACAGTCAGTCTCCCCACCATGAGACTACAGTTTTGTAGTGAAATATTGCTCTAGGATAGATTAGGTAACTGTTCTATCCATGAGAACATTCATGTGAGAGAATGGACTCTGAGTTTATGTCTGATGTGCACAAACAATATTGTACTAGGTTCTGGATGGAATATTTAGAGGTAATACACAAAATTCCTCATAAACTTCAAAAAATAGCAAAAGCATTTTATCCAAAATAACAGGATGCACTGTAACTGACATGACTTACTTATTTGTAGTTTTACGTATTAAACTCATTTTATTTAGTAAAGCATTTAGCACATCATAAAGAATTATTTTTCCTTATTACAACTGTTACTGGATTAAAGGATGCATGAATGTTTGAAGTAAAGGGTGTGCTTAAATATTTTACTGAATTATAGTCTTGACTTGGTGTGACTGTGAAGTCTTCCATGAGTAAACTAATAGCAGTGAATATAAACAGTAAATAATTCAGATTTGTACACAGTTCCTCCCTACAGACACTGAGTAGCTTTGTTCTTCATCTACTTAGTTTTCTGTGTTAAGATGTCAAGCAACTGTTTAACTTCTTTTAACTTATATGGCAAAGCCATTTTTTTTTACCACGCCTGTTTAATTATAAATAATGTTTTTCTCAATTATAAAAAAAAAAAAAAACAAAAAACCAAACAAGACCCAGAAGACCCTGAAACTGGAGCTTGTTTCAATGTGTTTTGATGTTTTTAATTTTAAGCAAGGTCCCTTGTCCATTTCATGCTGAAGCAGTGCAGAACAACTGTTGCATGTGTGAATTGATTTACAGCTAATAGATTTTGCCAATGACATCCCTATTCTCTTTATAATTATCATACCTGGCAACTGTACCATTGTTGCTAATCCAGAGCCATTATTCTGCTGTTACACATTTGTACCAAGTGTACAGAATGCTTTTTCTTTTTTTTTAATTTCTTTCTCACCCTAATCCTCCATCCTTCATACCATCTGTTGTTCAAGAGGGTTTATTCTCCTTCTGGTGTATCTGTATTTAAAATAAGCAGAAGGTGCTTTAAATGAGGTGTCCTTGAACTATTAGTTAACACAAGTTGTCAAGCATAAAACCTAAAACCTTTTAGGGCTAGGTATAGAGTATATTGTTTCCTAGGAGACAGTGACATCCTTAAGTGGGCTAAAAAAAGCCTTACAAAGTATCTGATATCTGGCTAAGCTTCATCTGGATGGCTATAACTTCACTTTTGTTTATCTGAATATCTGTGGAGAAGCATTTTGAGGTGGTGTATTAATGGCGCATTCTAACAATAACATAGTAGTAAGCAATGTAGAGATGTCAACTCCAAAACCATCATAGTATTTTAAGGAAAAAAAGAAAAAGAAAAAGAAAAAAAAAAACCAAACATATTTTCAAAATATTGCCAACATTGAGTACTGAATTAAAAATCAGTGTAATAACTCTGTAATCACAAAGTCCACATTGTATGAATTAAACAGTGTTGTTAGGCTTCTTAGAAAATGGAGCATTCTGATGGGATTTTTTGAGCCACAATGAATATGCGTCATTCTTGTGCTTTTGGGTTCTTTCCCTTCTTTCCCACCTCATTGAAAAATCAAAATCCAAGTAACTGAACTAAAATGTCTGATTGTTCTAATATTTTGGGGTTCTTTAATCTGCAATTGCAAATGGGTCTCAGAAGAGTGTCAGATGCTGGACTGACTTTATCCACTACATTTGGGTAAGCCCCTTTTTAAACTCAAAGAGGCCAAAAATTTGGGCTTTTTTATTCTCTTCTCTGCATGAGATTCATAAGAGCCCACAAGCCTCTGTTCATGCCCTACGTGTTTTATTTCATACTTTTTATATAGTGTTAGGAAAGAGTCACACTTCACAGTTTCTAGCGTACTTCATGGCCCAACTTACTGTATAAGTGCGGAATCAATTTATAGACTGCAATTGGTCAAACAGTTCTACAGTGCAATATGAGAAGGTTCAGCCCATTTCTGAGTTGTTCTAGATAACAACCAAGATATCTATTCTTTTGGCTTGTGCACAATGATAGTGTTCCATATTCAGTGAGTAAGAGTGAAGTTTATTTTAGAAGTACTTGCTTTCAGTTTCACTAGCAGGGGATAATATGAAGAGACTATAGGACTATGAAAAATACTCATCTCCTGAATAGCCAAATAGACTCCTTTAAGAAAAGCAAAGAATCCACTTTTCTTCATACAGCGTGAATAGCTGGAATATGCAGACAATTATATTGCAAAAACATCAATTAGCAATAGTATGTTTTTATCATATAGGTAATTTATTCTGGAATTTCCATTATATTTGTAATTACCTGGATAAGTGTCTTATTAAAAGAAAATTAAAATTTTAGAATATGTACTACATATGTAGTAGTCTATTTAGAATATATACTACAAAATGGGCTAAAATTTCTATGTCTTGGGGGTTGAATGGCATTAGCTTATTGTTACTGTATTAAGAAACAGACTTCATATGATTGTACTATTGAATTTTAAGTAGTACTCTGACTCATCAGCTGCCTTTTTAATGTTATGGTTCCTCCCCATGCTTAGTATGAAATCATAAATACTCACGTAGAAGCTCAGTCTCAGATTTTGTATTTTCTTAGTATGTTACGTGCATTTCAGGATGTTTAAAAAAAAAAATAAAATGGCAAGGTACCTGTTTGCAGTGAAATAGCGTAAACAAAGAGTGTTTCATTATAGAAACATTTTTTCCCTTAAAAAGAACCTTATTTTCTTTAAGAATTTAAAGGAAATTGCAATTATATGCACAAAGTTTTGAAATAAAAAATATTATTTTATCTAAAAAAAAGTCTAAAATTTATTGGCTACAGAATCTTTAGTTGCATATTCTATGTTTTTTATATTTTATGCTTGTGCAATATGAAATAGAGCAATGAGAGAGGCTCACAGGCTTTAAGAATACCACTGGATGTTTCTGTCATCTTACGGTCTCTTTTCATCCCCTCCTGCAGCTGCTCCTGATTAGCTGAGGGTCAGGTGGTCATTTATCAAATCTAGCTGGGAAGTTGATAAATGTCTCTAAAAGAGCTCAGGAAGAAGGAGGTATTTTCTTATAAGTGGGCTTGGAGGGAGAAATAGAGAGAGGTTATAAGCTGATCAATTGGATGTAGAAGAAAGTGTATCTTCTTGGGAACCTGAGTAGGTATGAAGGGCTTAGAAACTCTGAAGTGTTCATCCTCTGAAAGAATAAGAAGAATAAAAATAATTGAGAAGTGAAGGCTTTTGTGTTTTGATTTTCTTTGAAGTGTTTTTGTGTGTTTTCTACTCTTTGACTGGAAGAGATAGAGATGTAGTTTGCCTGAGGTATATACTAAGCAAGCCAAGTGACTGATGATGAGAAATAACTTGAGAATAAAAAGCTGGAATAGAAGCCCTGTTCTTTGCCAGGGAATGAGCAGATAATTTCTTTAGGGAATCAAAGTGACCACTTTCTGAAAACAAATCAGCAGTGCTGAGGCATTAGAAGCACTGAGTACATCTGGCTGGTCCCTTCAAGTTCAAGGGTGTTCAAGGAGCCCAGAGCAAAATACTTGGTTTCCTGGCTGTTTTTGAAAGTTGGACACTTTAAAATTCAATGCAAAAGTTGGTTTTGGAAAAAGGGGTGGCAGGGTGAGAGGGTTGCTCTGACTGCTGAAATACAGAGTAACGGAGTAATTATGTTACTCATATCAATCAGGAGAATCACTGGAACTGACCCATTTGTTTATGACTGCTGTGAAAGCTTGATTCTGATGCAAAAAGGTCTTATCTTAATCCACATTTTATGTATAAAGTGCTTTAAGCTTACTGTGTCTCTGGAAAGAGGGAAAGCTAAATTAATTGGGTGAATTCAGAGGGGTCTTCAAGTCCCATTATTTGTATCTACTTCATATTTTTATATTACAATTACCAAAAGCATTGTTAAAGACATTGCAAGAAGTTCCTCAGGGATGTTCCAGATGCAGTGTACCAATTGAAATTCAGTCTAACTTATTTTTGACTTTGTAGTCCATTTTGTGCTGTCACTTTAAGGCAAATAATTGTATTTTTTCTTGGTAGGGAAAGGTGAACATGGAAAGCCATACCCTCTTACAGAGGAAGACCACGATGATTCTGCATATAGAGAAAATGGCTTCAACATATTTGTTAGCAACAACATAGCACTGGAGCGATCCCTGCCAGACATCCGACATCCTAAGTACGTCTTTTTTTTTTTTTTCCTGGATTATTTGATTTTAAGTTTTTGTCTTTGTATATCTCTAAATAACTTGCTTTTCTGGGAGGTCAGTCATGAACCCTCCGGCAAAAAATTGTGGCCATTTTTTTAAATAGGAAACGCAAAGCTTATCACCGTTGTTAAATCATTTGCACTATCTGTCTTATAAATTGACCTCTTATTTTATTAGTAACACATCAAGACTACAGGAAGCCTCTCTTAATTACAAAATTGTTTTCATGGCATTTCTGGGTAGTGATTTTTTAGGCAGTGATAAGTAACATTTTACATAGTTTTTCAGGTTTTCATTTGATAATAGCTGATCTTTCCTTTGAGGGGCAGCATGACAAGTTGCATAAAAGTTTTGGCTAAATGTTTGGACCAGTGTTTCCAAAATGTTTCTTTTGGTTTGTTACATAAGAAGTTAAAGCAACCTAAGAGCTACAGCTTATTGGGTGCTGATAGCACAGATAATGAGCATAGAATTTCATGAAAGAGAATGAGCCATGATGAAATATGTGGGCAGAATTTGGTGGGGTTGGATGATGGTGTTGTTCCTTAATAGCAGTAATATCCTACAGCGAAACAAGATAAAGACTATTCTGGAAAATAAGCAGTAAGCTAATATTGGTCATGTGGTTCTCAGCAAATGTAACTTTTCTGTAATTTTGTCTCCCCTGTACAAGAAGTAAAGCTTTCTGTCTGCAACAGGAAAGGTCATGTATGCCTTTCTAGGCTTCAGGCTCTAATCCTCCAGAGTCATTCTGACCTCTGAAGAGAGGAATGATTTAATTTATCTCTTTATATGTCATTTTCCCCCCTCTTTCAATTGGGTGTTATGTAACTAGTCGAAGGGGGAAAAGTACAGGAGTGTGACAAAACTAATTTTTTCCATGACTAGGTTTGTATTTTCCATTGGATACAATTCCCTTTATTATACAGTATGTTTCAGTTAAGATAGCTACTTACTTCTTAACCTGTACAATTTTGCTGTGTGAATAACTGAAATTCTTCAGGGAGCTGAACAGAACGTGAGAGCTTGACAGGCGTTCTTGAGGGGGGAAGATGAAGTAAAGAAATATCATGGCAGCACGTCTTGTTCTGTCAGATGTGGAGCTGTTCTTTTCAAAGAATGAACAGTGTATGAATGTTTGCATAGTAAGATTTTAAAAAGTAATTCTCAGTTGATGAATTAACAAAATATTTTCAAAAAAAATCTTTTTTTGGAGGTGTTTCGTATTTAATTGCCATTTATCATTCTTTTGAGAAAACACTGGTTAGAATTAAGTCAAATAACTTTTTCTAACAAGCTATAAATTTTATATATTTTGTTTGCCTTCCGCTTTACCAAGATACCTGAAATTATTTGTGGAAAGAATGCTTCCAAAATGTTTGAGGTTTAATGTAAAGCTGTACAGCATCACAGCTGTTAAATTATATTGTTGGTGTAATAATATGCTCATCAAGCGTCATGTCTTAGAAAAACTGCAGAGGACTATTACTAAATACAAAAGGAAGCTGATGTTTATCCTACCTTAGTGTTTTTATAAGTTGGTCTTATGGCAACTTGTTTCTCACCCGCTACTGTCCACACAGTCAATAACATTTCAGTGCAAGTCTCCAGAAGCACTGGGAGTGATATGTTGTAAGAAGTGACATATTAGGAGCAAATTAGTGCTACATCAGTCCTTCTACGCCACTCTTCGCCCTGCACAAACCCTTTAGTGACTTTCACATAAGCATCTTGTTTGGCAAGCGTGAATGCATGGTATCTGCATCTTTTTCATGTTCCTATTCAGCTAGGTTCCTATAGCATTCAGTGAAGTCTTGTATGGTAGATGTTTTGGTAGTGTCCCGAGTGAACTGACTTGCATCATGTCCTTCTAGCTTTCCTTATGTTAAAGACTCTTAACACAAGTAGTCCAGTAGTTATTGTCTAAATACAGTGATAAAAATGTTTCTTTACTGAATTTGTGTGCTAAGTATTATACTGATAAAATGACAAATAAATGATAAAATAATGAAAATAAATTTAAAAAAAATATAAAATAACCTATACTTCTGGTGGTTACAACTTGAAGCAAGTCTCTATCTTAAACTTCCAAGACACACAGAAGTCTGACAATACTTTCTGATCTACTGTCAAAAACAAAGCAATCTCTCAGCTGCTGTGTGTTGGTATGATGCAGGCCAATCTCAGATTTCACTTCACTTAGGGACTGCATGTCCTCTCTTCAGAAGCATGTGTGAAATGGAAATTAACAGCTTGTAAGGTTGCTTTCAGAAAAACTCACTGGAAAACTATATAGCTTCTATGCCACAAAAGGATGTTCTTACTGAAATGAGTGGAGCTAATTCAGGTGACGTATATCAGGAAAATTTGTCAGTTTCTGAGTGTTATAAAAGGCTTTTGATTTGTGGTGCTTCTAACTGCCATTCAGCTTTTAACTGTCTTCTTTTGCATGTTTGTGGGGGGATACTGTTATTATATGGACACGAAGGTTTTGATTTTCTATCTAGTGTATACCATTTGCACAAGGGCCTGTGTGTGCCAAGGACTAACATTTCTGAAAATGTTATCTAGAATTTGTTTTAGAAAAACAAATAGAATGGTTTTATTTCCATCAGTAGAGTAAATTCACAAAATGAACTTTCAAATACAACAAAAACTGTGATCAATCCTGTAATTTGGATAAAAAATTATTTAAATTTCGAAAGCAGCTACAGGAGTTTCTACATTTCTCCAAAATAACTTTATCAAAAATATTTATTCCAAAATCTGAGACCAAAACAATTTCAAATCCTACTTCTAAGTTTTTGGTTTTCTTCAAAGTATGCAAAGATGGCAGATAACCACACCTTGCTCCGTCTAATCCAAATTAACTTTCTTCTTCTTGGTTTCTTAAGAAATCTGTCTTAGGATTTGCAAACTATATCTTCTGGGAGGTGGATGGGTGGAACTGAACAAATGCTTGTGTGACTGAGCTTTAAGAAATCCAATTTTCAATTTTTTTTTACAATTTTTTTTCCCTTTAAGTGTGATGTTTAAAGCACTTCAGCAAAATGTATTCAGATTGATGCTTCTTTCCTTTTTAAGACAGTAAAATGTGTGTGTTGTAAAAATCCCTAGAGAAATAAAACAGTTAACTTCTATTTTAAGGCTGACTTAACAGCTTTCCTGTGTGCTTAATGGATTCTATTGCATCTCTCTGATACCTCTCAGTGTTTTCTTTCTCATAGCTACACTTGAAGAATTTTTTTTGTTTTTTATTTTTTTTTTCATTTCTGCTTTTTTGTCTTGTTTGTATCCCATTCATAGTGGGTGCTCTTGCCAAGCTACATTAGCTAATTCTCTGTTCTTTGCCCATGATCACCCCCTGGCTTTAAGTTAAAAAATCAAAAATCCAAACAAGCAAAGCATTCATTACCTTTTCCTTCTATAATTCAAATAAAAATGTGAAACAAGATTATCAGATCAGCTCATCAGATTCCAGGACTGATTTAGTGAAAATAAGACTTTTCATCACCTGAAATGGAAGGAAATTTTATGAGGTTTGAGGAGTGCTGAGGATTGGCAATGGAATTGCTATTTAAAAGAAGTTCAGTACCAGTATGAAAAATATTTCAAAACCTACAAGAAGAGTGTTTTGATTTTTTTTTTTTCTTTTCACCTGCCCTGTGCTACTTTCTGTAGTCTGGAATACAACAGACCTGCTAAAGCTAGGAAAAATGCTGGCAGTATTGTTTTCTACTATAGAGACACAAATGCTGTTTATTCTGATAATTGAATATAGAAGTTACCATTAATTCTTATCTTCTTGGCATTTTTAAATATCCTACCATTTTTTTTTTGTTCAAACAAACAAAACTGAATCTGATTCACATTTTGAATGTTATTCAAAATGCGATTTTAATGAGGCTCAGGGGAATAACTGCAGTTGTTCATTCTGAACATTACCATAAATATAAATTTTGTGGCATATCCTGTTTCAAACTCCAAGGGCCTTGTAGACCAGAGCATCCAACTTCTTAGCTTTTCATTCTTGAATCAAGGAATTCAAGTTAATTCCTGATACTGATAGAGCTGCGAGCATTACCATTGAAAATCTTTGGGTTTGGTATGCTTGTATAGCTTGATTTCAACAACAGGACTCCTTTTTATCTAAAATTTGTCTATTAATTGTTGATAATTTGTGTAGTCATAAGTCAGAGGCACGTTGAGTCATTGGTTTGTCTTAATAATTTATCACAAGAAATCCTATCCATTTTAGATTTCTCTGGGCATAGATATATTCATTTTGTACTGTAATTCTTAATGGTCATATTCTACATTAAGTATGCACAATATACAAGCTGGTTTTTGTGATGTCTGGATTTTAGGCTGTATGGGCTGGGATCAATATTCCTAAGCATCGCCTGCTGGTCTTGCTGTTGCTGTGTGCAGTGGTGGCCCTTCACTGTCACTCCCACTATTATTCCTTTTCAGAAGTCTGAGCTGCACTCATTTTTCTTAAACATTAAACTTTTCACAGGCCTCGAGAAACATTCAAAAAAATGCAGGTGTTTAGCTAAAGGCTGTGAGATCTTCTATGTTCTGAACACTAATGAGATTTTCTTTTAATAATAAAAAAGGCAAATTTCACTCTACCTGTTCTGTGTAATGGAAACTCTAACTCTCCCTCCTTGTCAGTAGCAAAAGCTGAGAGAATGTCTGAATGGCTCTCAGAATATTTGAATGCAGTGTGATTGCTGTTCCTTGTATTTTTAAAAGAGGTTAAAATTAATATTCATTAAGTTTCCGAAGCATTACTGAAGCTACTGTTAGCTCTTATGTTTCAGTAAACTTTGCAGAAAGACTAGAATTACTGGACTCCTATGGAAAAGGGATACATTATAAGTTATAGTTACAGTCATGCAGTAGTTTGTATCTGAAGCCTCTGCAAATTTTCAGTAATTGCATTGAAGTTATTTAATAACTTTTTTATAAATACAGTGCATTTATTACAGTTTAAGATATGTATTTTGTCCTTAAAAATCCATCTTTAGTCCAGTACTCCAAGACAGAATCCAATGAATTCCCTCAGCATTCTGTGATTTTAAAGACAGGCTCAGGTTGTCTTGCTTCAAGACACTAAAATAAAAATTATTCCATCTATATATGGTGAACTTCACAATATTTAGTAAGGGTCATGGAAGCAATTGGGTGTTTCGATCGATCTACTGAATTTTTAATTATATTTTGAAAGAAACAGAGTAGAAAGCTTCTTTCTTGTTCTCATTCACTCTGAGAAATCTGAAATATCTTAATACACACATATGTTGCATTGCTTCATTCTGATGTTTATTACTATTACTTTAACCACATCTGGCCGCACAGCAACTGGTTAAACTCAAATTGATCTTTTAGTGGGCTAGTGAGAAAGCTGAATGTTCTTACTCTGACTGCCTTTCAAAGCGTGTTCCACCTTCACTAGGTGGAAAGTCGTGTGGCCCAAAAAATTAAAGGCGCTGTTCCTATTTCCAAACCTTACCAGATTGTTCTCTGCAATTGCTTCAGGGCATTCCACTTGAAGCACAGCTTCTCAAAACAGGATTAGGAATATTTTATAGTCAAGAAAACTTCTGGCCTTCTGTCTCTGTCATGCCTGCTGTCAGTTCCTCTGCACAATATGTATTGATAGTAACAAATGGCATGGAATAATTCCCAAGTGCTTTCTGGGTGCTTTGTGTGTCCTTTTTTCTGACAGCATCATCTAAAATGTGGCTAAAGATTGATGATTCCCCTTCTGTCCTTTTGGTGAGAAACAGGCTGCAGTGTTTACTAGGCCACTGAGGAGAGTGCAAACCTGATGGGTCTTTTTATGTTTACTGAAAAGAATTTGATAAAGAAATAAGCTGTTTATACAAGTGGAGGAAATTAGTTCTTGTGTGTTTAGATGCCTTGAATGTTACTTAAAATCCAGTGAAGCCTCCCACACTCCTGAGAAAATAACAAGCTGCAGTAAACATAACTGTGAAATCTAAACTTAATAGGGACAGGAATACTGAAGGGTATTACCCTCCAGCCAGTTTTGTGCATCTGGATAGCCAAGTCTATTAGCATTTGGCAGCAGTTAAAGAGGATTTCTAACTCTCACATAATACAATAATAAAATAGGAAAGTATGTGTAACTTCACTAAGATCTGTGAGATGTGGAATGTTCTGGGGATCTGTACCTTTGCACTTCACAGGTGAAAGTGGTGATATATGCTGTTAATAATTTTATGAAAAGCCTCAGTACGCCTTCCTTTATACATCCATTCTTGCTTCCTTTCCAAGTTTGGGTTGTTATTTTGTTTTGTTTTGTTTTTTTCCCCATACAATTAGGCATGTATCTAATGTGAATTCTGTGTAAGACTGGATGCTTAAGCAAATGAAATTTCAGCTCTACTAACAACATGGCAAGTGCCAGCAGTACTTTCTTGCTGGCAACAGAATTAGCTGTTAGACCTCATGTAATAGGGACAGTAAATGTGCAGCAGGGCTGGAATAAAAAAAATTCAAACAAACAAACAAAAAAAAAACCCAAAACCAAAAAAACCTTCTTTCTCTTTTGCCTGGTTTGGTTATGAATAACATTATTGAGCGCTTATTTTCTGAAAGCTGTACTGGCCACAGGATGTAGTAGCAGGCAACAGAACTTGCTTATCGTACAGGCACATGTGGTCCATGACACCTGAAGGCAGCACTCTCACAGCTTTTGCTCCCATGTCCAGCAGCTGGGAGTTCAGTGCTATAGATACTGGTCAGACCTAGTAATATCTTACCCATTATTTTATTTCATCTATTGTGTAGGGGAGATGATATTGAGAGAGAGGTGTGAGCCTGGTCACATATTGCTGTGAAAGGGAGTGGAGAAGAGATGGAGGTATCTTAACTTCAGTAAACTGAACATAGTAAGTTCTTACACCCTGATGGGATGTACCCATGAAGAACTGATATTTTTTTGAGGTCCCTCTCAAGATCAAGACAACTGGGACAAGTACCTGAGGACTGGCACAAAACTGGAGTGGCTGATACCCACCAGTGGGTTCCTAGAAGCCTTTGGGATAGCTTTGAAATGTAAGAGGGACTGGTAAAAGGATCAGGATTTATGAAACAGAAGTTAAAGGGTAGTTGACCAAACTACCAGTTGGTTTGTTCCTGCAGTAGCATGCTTAAGATGCACTTTGAGATGCAAAAACCTGAGACTCTAATCCTGTTTCTTTTCCTTCAGCCAGGAAGATGAACCTAGACTCAAAGTAGAGGGGTTATATTGATTTTACAAGTGTGCTTGGTGTGAGCAAACCATTTATGAGTACATCAATGTTTACATAGGTTTTTTTGTAGTCTTTTCTCTCACAAGTGGTTTGGGGGTGTGTATATTATATAAATTGGGGTACTTGATGATGTTTTTGAATTCATAGGTGATAAAGTGCAAGGTTTAGCTGAAATATAATTATAGTACTAAGATGCTTGCTGATGTAGGCTTGCTTATGAGGGATTTTGAGATGGTATAAAATTTCATATGCATTTGTTTTTTCCAAGCCTAAATTTAGTATCTATGGGTGAGTAGATAAGTTTCTTAAAGCATGTAAAAAGAGTTTGTCAGGGTTTTTTTTAAGGTTTTTATACTTTTTTGTAAGATATTTCCATTATGGTTTTATACCTCACTGTCTTGTAAACCAAGCTTTGCAAACACAAATAAGCTTTGTGTCTTCAGGCTTATCTACTTCTCATGTTCTTTGCTTGGTTAGAGAAACCTTTTGGTTTGAACAACCAAGTGAGGCAAACTCACTGACAGATTTTATCAAAGAAATGCAGTGCTGATGGAGAGACTGTTCATGACAGACCCAAATGGTGCAAATTGACATCACAACCCAGAAAGTGAACCATATACTGGGCTGCATCAAAAGAGGCATGACCATCAGGTCGAACCCTCTACTCTGCTCTAGTGAGATCCCATTTGGAGTACTGTGTGTAGTTCTGGTGTCCTCAACATATGATGGACATGGAGCCTGGAGAAGAAAAGGCTGCATGGAGACCAAATAGCAGCCTTCCAGTACCTAAAAGGGGCCTATAAGGATGCTGAGGAGGGATTCTTCATCAGGGACTGTAGTGACAGGACACGGGGGAAAGGGTTCAAACTTAAAGAGGGGAAGTTTAGATTGGATATAAGGAAGAAGTTCTTTACTGTGAAAGTGTTGAGGCACTGGAACAGGTTGCCCAAATAAGTGGTAAGTGCTCCACCCCTGGCAGTATTCAAGGCCAGGCTGGAGACAGCCTTGGGTGACATAGTCTAGTGCGAGGTGGCCATGCTCATGGCAAGGGGGCTGGAACTAGATGATCTTAAGGTCCTTTCCAACCCTAACCATGCTATGGCATAAAGTAACAAGTACCTAATTCAGGTCTATCAGCTTTGATGAAGTCCATACTGAAGAAAAAGAGTGCAGGCCTTTGCCTATTTAGTTCCCAAGAAGTGTTGTGTGTTCAATAGTGGTAATGCAGACTATTTCTGCTTGTGTTTTAACCCCAGCCGGCAACTGTCACACAGCTGTTTGCTCACCCTCTATTCTCCCTGTGGAGAAAAAGAAACACCTGTGGGTTAAGTTAAGAACAATTTCATAATTGAAACAAAATAACATAGAATAATAATAATTGTAAGGAAAAGGAAGACAACAAAGAGAGAGAGGAATAAATCCCATGAAACACAAGGGATGCATGATACAATTGCTCACCACCTGCTGGCTGATACCCAGCCCAACCTGAACAGTGATCTGGGCCTTCTGGGTAACTCTCCCCAGTTTATATAGTGGGCATGATGTGCTGTGGTATATCCCTTTGGGTCAGGTGTCCCATCTCTGCTTCCTCCCGGCTTCCTATGCTCCCCCTCACTGCCAGAGCATGAGACTGAAAAGTCCTTGCTCAGGGTAAGCATTACTTAGCAACAGCTACCAGCTATTAGGAAGAAAATTAACTCTGTCCCAGCGGAAACAAGGACACTACTGTAGAATTTGATTTTTTTTTTTTTTTAATTGTCATAAAAATAGCAGTAATGTTGTGGAGAAGGTGTATTTGTTCTAGTAGGGAAAAGTAACATTTATTGAGATGCATACCCAGTAATGCCTGCTTGCTTCCCAGCTGTGAGCCACTGTGGAACTAAAGATTACTTTCCCCTCCATCAGTTCACACCCAAGCTAATTTTACAGCTTTGTCAAATGGCAGCAGAAATTACTAGTTACAACTACTTCACTGGGCTTTGTTGACAAAGCTAGATTGGAACAGAAACAAGGTGCAGCTGAAGCTTGTTGCTGTGAATTGAGTACTTTGACATGCTAAGACACATGCTATGTAAATCTTCACTGGAAAATATTTTGTCTTGGTAGTTTATAGAGGGCTTGTCAGTAGTAGTTTCCCACTGGGAACCCAGTGGGTACTGTAGTTAGTTTAATAAAGGATAGAAAAGGTCAGATCTGAAAAAGCTGCTCAGCTAAGAAAGCATGTGCTGACAAAGCTGGGGTGGGGGGGAGAGGTGTGGGATGGTGTAGTGAGAAGGGGTGGAAGCTTAAAAATCTCTTTCTGTTTTGGTCTTTGGCACTTCATGACAGAGGAGAAAATTGGAGGTGGGCTACTTTTGTAATCAAGTAACTGCAGTAGTAGGCTGCTACCTTGCTTCCTAAATGCAGCAAGGGAAACCTGCAAGATATTTAACTCCTCCTATGCTATTATCAGAAAGGGTGGTTTACAAGGCTGCCGTGTCTTGAAGTCACAGAGCCTGGTAAGTGGCCAAGGCATTGCTATTTCCATCCCTTAATGTGCCTAAAATATTGTTGTTACATCCACAGGGTCAAACACATTGCTCCTTTTATGAATCAGCTTTTGCTGTAAAGTGGCTGAAATGGTGCCAGCCCTGCTCTACTTTTTCCTAATTTTAGAAGCCCATTTTCTTTAATTTGCTTCTACAGAGACAGTGGATTTCTGCATGTTTCTATTAACAGAGAAGCTGTAAAGATGGAGAATTTTGCAGTTCTGCATCTTAAGCTAGTATGATAGTTTAGGACTTTTTTTTTCTTCCTACTTGTAAACTCATCAGGGAATTAAACAGAACTATCCCTATACCTTGAAGTAAAAAGATGCTGTTTCTTTATTTCTGTCTAATAGAGTAGTCTAACTTACAAAATGAAATGCAATCTTCTTAGGACTTTCAGTAGTGAATAACAAAGTGTACTTTTAACTCCTTTCACTATTTCTGTTTTTACTGATTGGTTCTCTTTTAGGATTGATCCTCTTTTGGAGGATCAATCCGAAAGAGGATGTTGCAAATAGCTTCCAGACATTTCTGTGACATTTTTTTTTTTCTTCCTCAGGCAGGTTAGTATTTTAGGAATAAAGGAACCTCTTCCTATTCCTTTAACCTTCTGAAAGTCTACCTGCAACTTCGAAATTGGCTCTAAAATTGTTTTATTCAGAAACTCAGGTTTGACTCTTATTTCAACCCAGTAGAAGAATTCTATATCTCAAAAGAATAACTAAACCAGTATTAAGTGTTTTAAGGGCAAGTGTATTGTTTTTATAAAAAAAGTCTTGAACTCCAGGGTGCAAATATTCAGCTGTGATAAACTTTAGGAGCACCATGCCAAATACAAACTGGTGAAAAGTTCCACCTTGGCAGTTATATATATACTTAACATATTTCACTATACAGATTATTTACAAATAAATGCCACTTTAGCTTTTAGTAAAGAATTTAGATTTCATACTCATAATTTCCTGGTGACTCTGTGGTAGGTGTGTATAATAAAAAGTATTGTGAAGCTTTCAAAGTTTGTTTTTTTTTTTCAAAATTACATACTTGAATCATGCATATGATTAGTGCTTAGTAATCTATCTAATAATGGAAGGGAAAGAGAGAGATTCTTTGTCCAGAGATAGTGAAGAGGTACTTACTCCTTTAAAAATTAATTTGAAAACAGCTCATGCCCCTGTAGAGGGGTCCTCTGTTTTTAAAAGAATCTTATCTGAAACGCCTTAAGGGATAAATTTAGTGATATAGTTTTATTCTCTGATAAGAAATATCAGATATCAAAGTATGAAATATCATGGAAAGAAAGACACAATCTATCAAGGATAACAATATTTGAAAGCATAAATCGAAGTTCATAAATTTACATTCAGGATAATAATCTTGAAAATGTTGTTGTATGTGATTCACCAAAAAATTCACCATTTGGTGCCAAGTTTGGGGTTTTTTTTTCACACTTACATAACAAGGGTTTGTGTCTAAAATATTTTTCTGACAAAGTCAAAATTGCTAATGTTATTTCATAATTCTGAGTATTTGTGTGAGGGAAGTGCATAATACCCTTTGCATGTTCTCTTCTAAACTCCCTTTCTTCTGAAGGGAGTAAGGTAGTAAGTTCAGTCAGAAATACAGGTGTGAGCTACCCTACCTAGCAGGATGACAACTGCTTATCATGGTTATTTTATTCCTAGGTATTCCTACCAAGACATTTGTATGTAATTTTCAGACTTAAAACAGAAATTATTTTAAGATTTAAGAATTTATTTAATAATAAGTTTGAAGAAATCTATTGACATTTGCACTAAGAAATTGTCATTCTCTTAACCTTAGCTATTGAACCTCTTATTCAGCATTGTTCCGTGAATAAGTGGTGGTATGTTGCAATTAAATACATTAATTGCAAAAAAAGACACATCTTTATGAAAGCATCTGTAATACTTTAGTAAGGTCAATCTGTAGTATTAAGGTTTTATTAGTCCTTTTCTAGTTTTGGTTGTTGGGTTATTCTTCCCCCTTGAATAGTATCCTGCCATGAGTCCTAGATACATACTGTTGTTTCTTTGTTGCCTTACTCCTTCCCAATTTGTTGATTCAGATATTTGGATGCTGCAATTTAGAAGTAAATGGTAAATTGTGAGTCTTTGGAAAATAAATATATTTTGCTCAGCTCTATTTGAAGTATTTCTGTAGGAAGCCAGTTCAGTTTCACGTAACATATGCCATAATTAAAAAAAAAGAAATCAAACCCTAATGAATATTAGTGCTCATTTTAAAAATTATTAAAATGTTATGGTAATGTTAATCCTTTTTTTATACACAGCATATCTTCTTTCTACAGTAAATTTTGCTTTATATTTTATTTTAATAAATTTTGGTAAGATTGCATTCTTCAGGAAATATTTAAGTCTCTGGTATAATAATTTCTCACTTCTTTGGAGAATCAAGAATCCCAGTTTTAAAACATTCATTCCACAGGGTATTTAAGCTATTAATCAGATTAATTTTAGAGAGTAGACATATTAAAATCCGAGTCTGTATTTTGTTGGGAATGCTTAAAACACTGTTATGTTAGGATTATTTTGGTGACAGCAAAAAGCATGTAGTCTTGAAATTGTGACTTCTTTATGGTGGCTGAAAAATAAGATATTTATTAAGAAGTATGTTAAAACCTTGAAATCAGCATGAATAATAAAACAAGGTTAGTTTGAAGCTATGACCAAACTTTTCCAGCACTTCTCTAAATGCACTCCACAGAATTTTTTATAAGAAAAGTGTTGAAAAACCACTTCTAAAAATTTTTGATGCTGAGGCAAAGTTGTTGCATTTAATGGTAAAAGTATCTTTCTAGTAGCTTGTCTAATAACATGCTGATACTTCTTTATTTTAAACGTCATTATCATCACTAAAACACGGGTTAATTGAAGTATTAGATAATTCTATGTGTGTCAAGATTTATCAGTTTGTTAATTACTGTTGCATATAAAAACTTTTCTGCTTAATACATGAATCATTCATCTACTTACACTGGTTTATTCTGTGTTGTAGACACATTAATAAATTTAAATGTAATAATAGTTTATGACTGTGGACTGCACTCTGACCTACTGATATGATTACTAGTTTTTTATTTTGCACAAAGACCTGATCACACTGAAGACTAGCAATGGCTTACATGAAGCAATACTACTCTGCTTCCAAGTAGTCTTGCTGCAGCCAGGGTATTTGGCATCACTTCTGTTAGGCAGAATATGAAGAACCACACTGATGGAATTAGAATGAATGCTGCACACATATATGATTATTCCCTTGTTAAATCAAATTCTCAGCAGTGGATCTCTCTGTTCTTATTACAGTTTATGGGCCTTTTCTGAACATTGCAGCTATCTATCAGATCTGTCCTGTAGCCCATCAGACCACAGAGCCAGCTATACCCTGCTTTAGATAATGCTGAATAGAACTTCAGATAAAATGGATTTCTCTATCACATCTTCTAAAACATTGTGATCTTCTGTTAAGTTAGATGTCTCATGTCAGAGACTAAGGGGCTAAAACTGAGCAGAATTTAACTTGCTGAAGAAAGGCAAGTAGGGCACCACTATGAAACCTTAGAGACTGTCTTAACAATAGAAGATGATGAAATTCAAGTTTCCCTTTCTATTAACTTGAGAATCTGACCAGCTTTTTTGAAAAAAAGTAGGAAAAAGCATTTTGGTGGCTTGTGGCTCTTACTAGAAATCTGTTCACATAGCCAGGTACCTTTGCAGTCACTATCAAAGTAAAAGTAAATAACATGTGTATTAAAGGTCAAATTGGAATGATGGAAGTGTTAAGAAAATGTAAGGTGTTTTTCTTTTCTGTCTTTTAAGTGTGTCTTCCAGGTTTAATAGAAAAATCTATTCTGTAGGGAGAATTAATTAGTTTAAAGCCAAGTCCATCAATGTTGCTGCTGCTTCTCATCACTTAGGATATGCAATTACCCTGAAACCATCAATGAGTGTGTCCAAATCTAACGACCTTCCCATCCATATACATTTGAGGTTACAATATCGATCATGCAAATACACAAATTTCAGTACAATCTTTTTCAAAAGGTGTGTTGTTTAGAAATAAGCAATATTCTGATGTATTTGCATGTTCTGGGTGTTACTGTTTTTTAGCCTTACCCTTTGAAAGTTGTAGTCTGAAGTGTGGCATTCCTTTGCTTGGGTTTTTTGTAGTAGTTTGGGTGTTTGTGTGTTATATTAGGGCTTTATGGAGATGAAGAACTTACTCATTTTAAAAATCATACTTACTGGGAGTTGCAAATACTAGAGGGAAAAAATTGTACTTTGAAGAATAGCATAATAAGTACATGTATACTAGTTGAACTTGTTCTAGTCCAGGAAGCATCACAAACAGCTGCCAACAGGAGGTGGTGGGTTTGTTAGGTGACTTTCTTAATTTGACAGCCTTCTTTTTCCTGCATATAAGAAAAAGAATTTTTACTTAATTCTGTTGCTGCAGTGGATTTCTTTCTTTCTTTTTTTTTTTTTCCCTCCCAAAATGTTAGAATATATATACTTAAACTTTTCTGTCACTAGGTAATGAGTACTGTTTTCTCTAGAACTTCTCATTCTTGCAAAGTGACTGTCCATTTTCCAGGGGGTATATGTGTTCTACCAGCAAACCACTTATTAAAAAGCTTCAAAAAGTATTATTTTTGCAAATAGCTTGTCATTAAATTTGTTGTTGCAACATCTTAGAAAGTAATGTCTGAATTACAAATTTAAATCCATTTTTTTAAAAAAAAAATCCAAAAACGTTGTTGCTTATTCACAACTACGTAATGGCTAATATTTTGCAAATACAACTGTAGTAGCTGTGAGCATTTCCTTCTATCTTTGGAACACTTCATCAGTGTGGTAGCTGTACAATAAACTAGTAAATATTGACTTGTAAGTGACATTTATATAGTGTGTTGTGATTTAACCCCAACCAGCAACTAAGTAACATGAAGCTGCTTGCTCACTTTTGAAAATCATGTGTTGGTTTATCTCCATATTTAATAGCAGCAATTATTTTGGATACCTAGCTGTGAAGTTGGAGTTGTATTTGTGAATGTTGTTCTTTCACATACTATACGCACGCATCACCCAGGATAGTACTGAATTGTTGTCTAGAGTTCGTCTCTTGTGGTAGACTGTTTTTACAATTCTTTTTTCATATTTTCTTTTGTTTCATATTATGTTTCAGAATTCTTTCTGATAAGAGGCTTTGTTTTCTGGAAGTAATGTCATAGAAGATGCGCCCTCTGTTATTTTGTAAGATAAAGTTTTCAGTGAAGGAAAAGAATCTAATTCAAACCAGTGATTTGTTATTTTTGTTCATTCCACTTAAATTTTGTCATTGTTCAGATGTATTGCATATCGTAAGCAATATAAATATTTTAAATTAACTAATTATTGTTATGTGAAAGCACCACTTGATTACATTGCTGGATTTCATGCCAGAAACCATGATGGTTGAATGGCCTACAATATATGCCAACTCAGACTTTTCAGTATGTTTATACAATTATTTTCTTGTCTCTCCAGCTGTAAGCACAAGGTGTACTTGGAAAAGCTACCAAATACTAGCATAATTATCCCATTTCATAATGAAGGCTGGACTTCACTCCTGAGAACAATACACAGTATTATCAACCGCACTCCAGATAGCCTGATAGCAGAAATCATTCTTGTGGATGACTTCAGTGACAGAGGTAAGGCCCAACTAGTTTTGCTTTAAATTGAATTTTGTAATGTGCTGTAGTCCACATAAGGGAAGAAAAAAAGTGAAAAGTCTACCTGCTGGACTGCTTGCTTTGAAGTACGGCTTGATTGTTAGCTGGAATAAATGTGTACAAGTGTCTTTTTTTACTTTGCATGAACATTGAAATTCATGTCAAAGAGACTGTGAACTGTTCATTGGCCCTTATTAATACAGTATTTGGAAACTGTATTGTTTCTGAAATACTGCAAGTTTTAGTGTTTTGACATCTTTTCCTGAGGCTTCACTTTGCTGCAGAAAACCTATTCACTTTGTCCGTTTTGGATGCAACTCGTTAGATTTTAATCCTAGAATTTTACTGAGTTAGACAGCTTCATATACTAGTGCAAAGTACCCATGCAGAGAAATGAGACTCTTCCGAATGGAATGTGAAAAACTGATTTGGAAAAATTAATCAAGGTTTATATTATCTATATATAGTAAAAGTAAGAAAACTGTGCTCCCTTAAAGACTTCTATTATTATTAGTTCCTGAATGCAACACAAGGAATGAATGCTCTAAGTTCCTTAAATGAAACTTAACAGTTCCTCAAGTAAAATAATCCATAATGATGATATGGAACTGGGAAATAGGTTTTATTTCAAATTTCAGTGCATCTTTTACAACTTCAGTCATGAAAAACTTTCACTTCTTGGTGTTTGGGGTTTCTTCACTGTTTCTGTTGAAATATTAGTTGCTAGTGTGTATGTAGCCCTTGATCTAAGCAGATTGATAGACAACAAAAGAGAGTATAGTCTACTTTGCTAATGTTTTAGGTAAAATCTTTTTCTCAGCTAGGAATTTAACAGGAGCAGATTTCTGACTACTGTTGTGAGAAGTCCCTGGGTGAACGAGAGGGAGCACTGCAGTGAAATCATTTTTGTAAGATTTTAAGCTTGATATTTCAGGGGTTAGAAAGATTAATGCTGCACACATCTATCTTACACTCTCATATTTGCTGGTTTAGTGGCAAAGTGTCCTTTGATGAACTGCCTCTCTATCCGTAATGCAATTGAAGTGAAATTGTAAAGTGAGTACACTTCTGGCTATTCTATGTTTATAAAAATATAGACCATGGATGAAAGTTTTCAAAACAAGAACTGTGAAGTAGCACAATTTTCCTGCAGGCTAACAATTCTCTAGTAATGAACAACTTATGGGGAAGCCTGTAAGTTGGTTTTATGAGGTGTCTGACAAGTAAAAATGCTTTTTATACTGAGAGCACTGCTATTAAGGCTATGTTTGCTCAACATGGTGATACTGTAGCATTTTTTCAATGAAGATCATACTGACTACTGTTGATATATTTTTAAATGTGTTAATGCCTTAGAAAGCTTATATACTTTCCAGTTACTAGCAAAAGAATTAGTGCCAGTAAGCAGGGAATATTTTAACTTCTGTTAGGGAGTAAATATTGCTTGTAATACTAATTCCACATTAAGTCCTATAACACTGTAAAAGTCTCCATCATCTTAATTTCCAGTTATATAAGCCTATGTAACTTTTCAATTGAACAGTTTTCAGCTGGAAGAAGTGTTTCATATAGCATGCAAATGCTTAAAATAAATGTCTGGTTTGAAAATATGAAAGAAACTTACTAAAAAGACTTGTATGGAGCTGGGTCTGGAACCATTGAACCATTATGAAGATTTACTTATCTGAGTTTCAGTATTATTAAAATAAAGATAAGAAATGCATTTTTGAATGCTTGACTGTTTTGAATGGAAGAATATTTGGTAGCATATTTGGTACTGTATGTTTGGAGAAGAGCAAACACACAAGAAACATGTATTGGCATCTCTACTCTGAATTCAATACCACTGAATTTCAAGTTGGGTGAATCATTTTGGCACATCTGAAGTGGATTTAATTCTTTTACTTTAGAGATCCTCTAAACTGTACATAAGTGAGGCTGTATCATGTTTTCTTGTGCTATTCTTGATTTTTCATAAAGTAGCCATATATAATACAGTTGGGTTATTTTATGTTAAAAGAATGCTGACTGATATCTCTCCCTCTCCCAGTTCACACAATTATCTTTTTTTTTTAGTGATTAAATAGATGCCTATTTTACTGTTATTAATCCTTCACCCTTTAGTTGCTTTACCCTAGACTGATGAGCGTCATAAAGCACTGTGAAAGACACTGAAGACAGATTTGATAAAAAATTAAATATAAATGTGTTTAGTTGTTGTCAAAACTGATAGTAACATTTCATGCAAATTTTATCAGTGTTGAAGCAGTACAGTGATTAGTAATAAATCTCTATCCTCTTTTCTCATTTTATAATTTCTTCGTGAAGTTTAATGTGTCACATAGCTGACAAATGGCAATTACTTTCTTTTGTCACTTTCTTTTGTTACTTTTTAAAAGTAGTGGTCAAATGGCAAATGTTTTCCTTTAGGGTGTTCTACTAATCAAACTTTTACTTTTTACAGAAGTCTAAGAAGTTATGAAAAGCCAGTCCCTTTTGGAAATAAAGTAGATGACAAAAAGTACAAACTTGAAAGCTGTGTAGAAGACGGCTAAAAATGATGGAGCTTTTTAGTTTTTTTAAGTATTGCAATTATAAATACTGAAATGCACATAAAGAACATTTGATAACAGATGATGAGAATGTTTTAGTGCACAGCCATGTATGCAGCAGTTTGCTGATTTGTCTGCAAAATTACTTCTGTACCTTCATTTTATTCATATCTACTTCTTCAAATTTGTGATCAAAACCAAAAGGTTTAGATAGTTCATGCATAATATTCACCATAAATTATGAAGCTTAGATGTAATAAAAAGACAGCTGCACCTTTGAAATTTCAATATAATGCAGACTAGAGACTCAGTAGTAAGAGGAAGGTAAGCAAATGTTATGAAATTTCAAAGTGCAGTATTCAGTTATGGACAAATTTAATACAAAAAGCACTACATGAATATAAGAAATCATCTGTGACAGAAATCAGTGTAGATTTAAATACAGGTACCCACAGTTGAAAATATCTATATTTGTTTAATTTGTAGATAGTTTATGTACTTAAAATTAAGAAGGAATGGAAGGGAGAAAATTGATCAAATTAATGGACCCTTTTGTTTCAACAAAAGTAACATTTTTGATTTACATGTAAACACAAATGGCTGAATCATGGTGTACTAGCAAGATGAACAGGAACTGAATCTAGAGTTTATAGGAGTTTTAACATGCAAGAAAGAAATACATTGTCACTTAACAAGCTCTATAAAGAAGTAAGTATTAGAGTTCAACTTAGTTTGCCTTAGAAAACTATTGGTAAGGGAACTGGCTATGCTGTGTGCTGGCAGACACTTTACTTTTCCCAACTGGTTTAAGAATCAGGTCTTTTAGAGACTAGAGACTTCCACTCTATACTCAGAATATAGAACACTCAGTTCTATATTCAAGTTCTGTAGCTTTTTCACAAAAAAAAAAAAAAGATTAATGATACACGTACCTTTGCAATCTAAGGTATGCTGAATATTTATGACTCTGTGATGGATTTGGGGTAGTAATTCCAAGACCTGGTTCATGCAAGCCCTGTATTCCTAACTGTGTAAGTTAAAGACCTATCAGTTTCTGTAATGTCGCCTGCTTTGGACATTGAACATATTTATGTTGGAGGTACCACCATATCTTTGTGTCAGGTATCCCTGCAGTGGCTTTGTGTGCAGCTCTGGTATTGTAAGCCTGCTTTCTGGGAAAATGGGGGTTTTGAGAGGTTTGTTGTTTGTTTTTTTTTTTTTCTTGTATGAGAGGAGTTTGAAATGGGTTCAGGGTGTTGGTTTACAGGGTTATATTTATGGATGGGGTGCTTATTGTTGGCATAGTTTGCTCTGAAGTTAGTCTGCTGGCAGACAAATCCCTGAAAACATGACAAAAAGCAGGATGTGAGCAACTGTTTCAGAGAAAAGGGCAAAAGGAGAAAAGAAGCAAGTTTTCATTGGTTGTATTCTGGAGCAACTTGCAAATACAAGGAATGCTAAAAATTCTAATGTTTTAAAACTTTGGGGAACATAGATTTGCATGATTAGTTAGAGCTCATGTATGTTGCCAAAACATGATACATTTGTACATGAAGCTTTATTCCTTTTGTGTTCAAATGACTTTTAGCATAGTCAGGCCTGTGTGCTGTTACTAACACATCATGTGCCCTTACCAAGTACTTTTACCCCCAGAGTTCTCTAACTGGTGCAGCAGCTATTATAAGAAAAAATATGCAATGCCACAGCCAAAAGTAAATTTATAAGCAGAAATGGTTATGGGGCAGTTTTTTAGTTTGAGAAAGTCAATCAGATTTGCCATAAATAACAGAATGAAATTGGTGAACTAGATAGCCAACACCTTTCTGCAGGACAGAACTAGTTCCTGTCACTGGCAGTGAACTGGTGTTTTGATGCAAAATGTGAAACTGGGAACTTTTTGTTCATGTTGATAAACCTCTCTACTCATTTTGTCATCTATTATTTTCTTCTATCTCTGTCCCCTTGCCTAGCTCTGGTTTATGTGCTACTACTCATTTGAGAGTACGATACTGTCCGGTATCGGGTACCATATGCTTTGTGCCACGTCTCTGGATAGCCTAGATTAATTATGTGCAAATCAGTCTGCAAAAACAATCTGTGACTACTTGATTGGAGCTCAGTTTAGTCAGTAACTGAACTTCAGTGCCAGTTACCTGCTTTGTTTTGTGTGAATGTGGAGGAAGATCAGATTTATGGCCCAGTTGCCCTAATAGCCTGCTAAACTCTTTTTTTGCCTTAAAAAGGTGGCCTGAGTTGTTTTTGGTTTGTTTTTGTTTTTTTTTTTTTTAATTCTCTTTCTGAAAATTAAGCCATATTATTGCAGTAGTGTATAAGAGAGTTTATGCTAAAGGCAAAGAAGCTCTATCAGGGTACAGACTGCACAACTTCCAACTTCAGAGATACATCCTATTTGTTGCATGAAGATCAAGTTGCTCATATTTTGCTTGCAGACAGCTAGTTTATGTAACATGTCACTTGTGATTCCAATTTATGGATGTTTGCTTCAGATTATGGCTGGATATAACTTTTCTGATGAAATGAAAGTGAAGGTTATATTGTATGAATGACTATCTTGTCATAGGAAGCTTCTGCTGTAGACAGCTATTCTCTGATACAGTGAAAGCTCACATCTCCAAAAATTGTCATTGTTGTCAAAATATACAACATTTTAAAAAAGAAAATTGAAAAAGGATGTTACAATATTGTGAAAGTCAACTTCTACCAAAGAAAGTACTTGTAATTCTGTCCCTTAAGTTTAGGAACCCATTTTTCAAAATGGTATATAATCATAGAATTGTAGAATAATTGGATTGGAAGGGACCTTAAAGATCATCCAGTTCTGCCCACCACCACAGGCAGGGACACCTTCCACTAGACAAGATTACTCAGAGCCCTATCCACCCTGGCCTTCAACAATTCCAGGGATGGGGCAGCCACAGCTTCTCTGGGCAGCCCTTTCCAGTGGCTCACTACCTTCACAGTAAAGAACTTCTTCCTAGTATCTAATCTAAATCTCCCCCTCCTTCAGTTTAAAGCCATTCCCCCTAGTCCTGTCATTACATGCCCTTGTAAAAAGTCCTTCTCCAACGTTCTTAAGGTGTTTTTTAGTCTTTTAATTACTCATTAACTTTTATTTTAAGATTAGCTCTTTAAAGTTACACAAGTGATTTATTTCATCTTAAATATTAATAATTCTCAACCTTTATATACCAGAGACTACTCCTGAACTTGGGTGTCTGCCCACCCTTGAAAGTTAACCACCCTTCTCCTCAAAAAACCATGTGCCTGTAAGGGATTGGGGCACTAAAGAGAACACTTCAAACAATGTCCATGCTGAACATATCCAAAGGAGTACACAGGCATAGTTCATTAGTGCTCTTCCTGGAGATACAGTAGGACAAGTAATGGGGCATTATTAACTGTTAATGGGAAAGTGTCTGGGATTGTCTCCTGGTGCTGTGTACAGCTGAAGTGTTAGCAGCCAGAAAGATGTTCTCTAACATGCCTTTCTTTTGAATAGAAATGGTGTAACTGAAAGGTATTTGGTAGGAACAGAAGTTAGAACTTGGAGAAGAAATGCTGGAAGCCACAGAGAAGCCCTAGCTACTGTTATGGGTGTGTTTGGAGGCAACAGTGGTGGCAAATGAAGGGGGTAGGGACCATATTTGCTCTTGATGGCAAGTTAACAGCTGCCTGACTATGTATGGCTTCTCAGAAAGCTTTGTAAATAAATAGAACAGTTGTAAGTAATGTTAAGTTTGATAGGTTTGTAATGGTAGCCATGGAAAATAACTGAGGTTCATGTTTCACAGAAATTAAAAAAATAGTATGCAGCTAGAGAACATAAAGAGACTCCTTGTATAAGATACAGTTGTAGTTGCAGTAGTTTTAGGTCCTTATGACCTTAGTACAGAAATAAGTGTAAGAAAAACAGGATAAAAAAACAGGACGTGTAGATAAAGAGTATCTGAAACTAGCAGGTGTTCCAGAATGGGCTGCAGCTAAAGGACAAGATGATTATGTCTGCAGTGTTACCGTACCAATTAAGTTGGTATAGGCATTATCTCCTGGGCATGCTTCAAAGACTGGCAAAGTGATGAAGACTGTTGGAAGAAGTAAATGACCCCCAAAAGACCACTACCACATTGCTGTGAGCATGTGAAAATGGGCGTGGAATTACGTAAAGCCATTCTCGGGTGGTTAATGAATATGTATGAAGTTTAATGAATATGCATGTTAACCAACAATATAACCACTGTCTGCTTGAGGTTTGGTTGAGACACATTAGGAGGAGCTATCCCCTGTGTCTCCCAATGCCACAATAAAGAATACCTGCTTGTCGACCTAAACTTTTCTGGCAAGCTCCTGGATATTTCTCCAAATCAGCTCCCCAGAACCCTTCCTAGGTTTATCTAGAACACATCTCTGCCAGAGAAGTTTGTGGTGAAAAGCATTGCTAAATCAGTAGGGAGTGGTTCACTGAAGTAAAGCTTCCAATCAGTGAAAATGGTAGGCCATGGCTTGCCATCTTTTTTTTAAAGTCTTGCCATCTTTTAAACTGGAGACTGAAGAACCTGGAAGTGACTTGCAAGGAGCAGTCTGTGTGTCTGTGCCTGCATTGTAAAATGTGCTTTCTGTGAAGGATTAAGAGTATAGACTTGTCTTGCCACAGCAGCCTGTTTTTCCCATTCCTGTCTCCTTGAAGTAACTGTGTTTGTGGTTTATCATGGACAGAAGGGAGATTGCTGAGAACAAGAGGCAATATTGTATCTGTTACAGCATCCCAGTTTTTGCCTCTTTAGCTGGTAAGGATTAACAAGCTGTTAGTAACAAGGCTGTTTAGTGATTCCATCAATTACAGCATGATTCTTGCAGTAGGCACAGTATCTAGAAAGCGGACTTGCAAGTGAATTGGTGTCATCTGAAAGTCACATCTGATGCTGAAACACTGTAGGTATTTGAAAGCTGTAAACTTGAGAAAGCTAACATTGCTATCTTGGAAAGTTTTGTCAGGTTAAAGTGTGCTGTCATTAACTGCAGTGTTATCTATACCTGGAACATATTACCAGCTGGGAAAGTTATTCCTGCACTTAAGTAATTATACAAAGGTAAAGATAGATGTTTCCTACTCCCTAGAGAATCTGTGGTGGTTTCACCCTGCTTACTGTAACATCCTGGAACCCAGAGTGATAACAAACTTCAACTGCACTATTTATAGCACTGATAGGGTAAGGAAACCTTTACAGGGGCAGAGTTCAATGCGACAAAATTTTGATGTTGACCTTAACATTAGCTTATTGCTGCTTCATGTGCAACATCAAAAAAACCTGAAACTGACTCTCATTCAAAGTTAGATCTTTCTTATCTGAAGTTGATAAAATAATTCATCACTATATTTAAATAAAAAAAAAAGAAAAAGAAAAAGCTGAACAGAGAACAAAACATTCTATTTCAAGATGTGACTGTATTGACTAGAAATCTAACTAAACACGCTCTACATACATACTTTACATGTACATGTACATACTTTAGAAATTGAGCAATAAAATGCCAATTTAATTTTGTCTGCACTGCACTCACACAGATGCTATTTGCGTTTTATTAAACTTGGACTTGCTTCTGGTCAAACTAAAGTACTGTCACTGTAACAAGTACAATTTAGAGGATAGCTGAGCATGAGTTGGAATAAACTGATTTGGATCTGTAATACCAAGGTTTTTTGTTCTTCATTGTCTATTCTCAGGTTTGATTATTTAATACTTAAGTTTCTGTCACAGGGGGTTTATTCTGAAATTGCAGAGTACAGGTTTTGCCTACAGCTCCTTGTTGTATCTTGCAACAGCAGTTTCATTATTCAAGGCATTCTGACTTGACAAAAGGGCTTTACCAATGGGAAAAGAGAGGGTTGCCCTGAGTCTGGGGAGAGTTCAGCTCAGAAGAATAATGATCATCTTGAAGGCATCTGCAGCCCATCTCAAAATCCTTTAATTTGCTGAAGCACAATATATGATCGTGTTGCAAGAAAGGTAGATGTGGGAAAAACTTCAAATAATTGAGATTGTACACTTCACCCTAGACAGAATTAATTTGGAATGTGGCTGTGGTAGGAATGACTCAGGAGTATCCCCACATTCCAATGCTGCCTGCATTCAGGCAATTCAAATACAACTCTGCTGTAAAAATGAAAACTTCAGTCGTGTATAATTCATATAAAAACAAATCTTAATTTTTCACATAGTTCCTTGAATTGATTGGAGTAGATAAGCAGTTTTGCTTTTTGAGTACTTGAGCCAGAATATGAAGACTGTATTTCCACAGGCTCTGTTATGCTCAATCTTTCTTGGCTTGTCCACCCTATGAAATGCTTTCTGGATGTAGATCATGCTGATGACTGTAGGCTGCATCCCTTTCCCATGTGAACATGCGAAGAATTTTGGAGGCAGGAACCAATGGGTAGCCTGTGCTTTGCAAGATTGTGTTCTCTGTATGCCAATTTATAAAAATGCTTATGCCAGACTTGTATGGAGTGTGCTTCATAAGATACTCAAAGTAGGTTCAAAAATAAATCAGTATATTAACTCTTGAGTAATCTTGAAATACTAGAAACATACTTTTTCGTGTACCAAATTAAGTGCATTCTAGTTTTGCATTTCTTTTTATTATTATTATTTTTCTACTATGCATCTTAGTTAGATTTGCATTTTTTAAGGTTAAAGTGAATTATGGCTGAAACTATATTATTTTAAAATTCTTCAAGTGAAGTATTCGAATTTGTCCTCATAAATAGGAGAGAAAACTTCTGAAATGAGTAATATCGGTTTCCACATTGGTTTCCTTTCAAAAATCAGCTTTCTTTCTACTTTCTACTTGAAAAAGCATGAACATGTTGCAGGGATACATTAAACAACTTGACAAGAAACTTGAACAGTTAGCTCACGATTGCTTTCCTCAGCTATTATAATTAATAAACTATAAAAAAGATGCACATTAGTAGCTGAAAAATTGGAAAATATATAGGTTTTGCGCATTTCCCTACATTCCTTCCTGTCTCTTGGTGTAATAACTTTGAAGAAGTTGTTTTTTGGGGGGGTTTGGTGTTTTTTGTTTGTGGGTTGGTTTTGTTTTTTTTTGTTGATGGCATGAATTAGGTGATCTTGGGATTGCATTTAGCAATCCTTAGCTAGTACTCCAAATGCATTACTTCTGCAGCTTCAGTGAGTAGCGTAATGGAACTAATTAGTCTTTGGATTATCCATCTCAGGAATTCAGTATAAAACCTGTAGTCAGATGATGCTGCAGAACAGTTGAACTCTATTGCTTGCAAACAGTCCATTCAAACCAATCATATTTTTTTTTCTGGAGAGTTATTTGTCATTACTTGCATAGTATTAGTATTATTTTTCATGAGCTAATCAACTAGGTTTTTCCCTAGTATAAACATAAAGGGTTCTTGCTAAACATCAATTGTCTTTTATTTAGAAACTCTTTTTACTTAAAATTTATTCATGATCTTTTTCATGTATGACCATTGTTTTAATGTTAACCTTTAACTTATCTTCTCATTGTACACAGAAAGGGCTAGCAACTTTTAATTTTCAGAGTGAAATGCATTTTAGCAAAGTATGACATTTTTTTTTAATTAACTTCCTAGTGGCATTTCCAAAGATGGTAGTTTGTTAAAGTCAGGGTTGTCTTAATTGCAACATTTGAGTTCACATAAGTAGACTTTAAAAGTATCTTTCCTCTTTTCTGAATGGAGACCTTCAGCTAGGCTTATAATCCAGCAAAGTAGCAACACCTTTAAAGAACAGGCAATAGCATTGTGCATACCTTGAGTTACATTTTATGCATCTTAAAGAAAATAACTCCAGAAAACTTTTTACTGTGTTATAAACGTTTAGTGGTTTGGTTCAGTGTGGTTTTGGTTTGGTTTGGGGTTTTTTTCCTTCTGTTTGCAAATCTTGGGAAAGCCTGTGATCTGCTGACATTATCTCAAGTATTTTAGCAATAATAAAAATAAGCAGTTATTTTCCTCTTCATTCAGTGATACCAAACTTGATATACACATAAGGAATAAAGGTGGGTAGTATAAGGAGAAATGTGAGATGACCAAAGCAGGAAATTACCATTGCCACTTGTAAGAGAATTTTAAACCCAGAGTCCTGGCACGTAAAAGCTCATACAGTCAGATAGTAGGTGTAGATAGTAGTTTCCAATAATTTCTCTGAGAGATGATGTGGAGAACGTTGATTTAGTTACTAACTGCATGCGTTTTCTTCCCAACTGAGTGTCGGTGTCTTTCCTAGACTGATTCTTGCATGTAGGAATCCCAGTGAGTGGTTTTTGTAATATGACCTAGAGAAAAAAAAATATAATCCTGTAACAAGTTTAGCAATGAATGCCTTCAGAGCTTTATATGTGAGGAATAAAGGTTTTGACCTGTCCTATTAATTTGGTAACACTGACAGAATCAGAAATGTTTAAAGTTCTAAAAGCTATTCTGACCTTGCCTCTGACATGGAGTAAAACAGAAAATCATTTCAGTCTCCATTGGAGCTCTGGTATATTCTATTTCTTTCAAAACAAATTTAAAAAAAAGCCTGCAGCATCTTTTCAGTGAGTGTTGAGAGCCGCAATTCATTTGTATTCATTTAATCTTGACGCTTTTTTGTTGAGATAACACAATACATAATTTCACAGCATTTATTCTCTCCTGGCTAATGGCAAACAATTCCACCATCATCTGTATTTATTAAATTTATTTATCTTGCATAAATGAAAGCCTTATTGCCAAAAGCATCTATTTTGTTTAGTGTTGGATGTGTTTGTGCAGGTTTTTATTTTGTGCAGTCAAAAATCAAAAGTGTACTTATGTGTGTTTGTTCATTTCTCTGTGCATCTTGGATGTCTCATAGGAAGCATTAATGATGTTTGGAATTGTCTAGTTACAAATCTCTTGTACAAAAACACAATTATAATTTTGATTAGCTTGGAAAAGAATTTTTTATTGCTCTCAGAAATCACTATCCAGACATTTCAGTCAACTTTGGGGGCTTTTCTGTATGTGTTTTTTTTCCCAAATTGAGCTTATGCATCTTTCAGGCAGATGGGCAATTTAATGAAGTTTAGAAATGGCTGAACATTTTAATGGATCTGTCGTGCATAGTTTGTTTTTTAAATGTTACTGATTTGTGAACCAGGCATTAATAACTTTTATCGAGCAATTAAAAAGGATTGATTTTAATAGGACTGGGTCAAATCAGGCTGTGTAAGTCAAAATAAGCTCCACAGACAGTGGAAGATTTTTTTACTTTCTATCCTGCTGTATGCTTATGCGTTGTGATAGAACATGCTTCAGTTTTTCCAGCTTTTCAGGGCTCCTGTGTAATTCTACCAAGATACAGCATGCAGAGGCAAACAAATCTATTGATTTAATTTATGGTCCGTGACTTAACAACCTTTGTTCACCTGCTGTAAGATCCCCGTATCTGCCCTTCTGGTGCACAAGTTGCAGTAGAGTTAATTGAAGTAGAGTTAATAATGAAAATAAAAGGCATGCACCTGTCTGGAAAAAA
>NDXB01012032.1:182690-202487 GCA_002631895.1 Agapornis roseicollis
TTTTTTTTTTTTTTTTTTTTTTGAGGATTTCTAAGTGTTTGGATCAACTAATTAATTATCACTGTCTGTAGGGATCATGCCTGTACAACAGCTGAGTGAGAAGGGGGTGTTATGTGAGAGTGGGGAACCTTTCTGAGTATCATATGTACCCAGTAATCTTACCAGTCAAAATACCATTAAACATTTTCTTTCCAACAAAAAAATAAAAAAAAAAAATTATGTCTTCCATGTTAAAAGCCAGATCATCCTTCAGACTGAAAATCAGTATTGATGGAAAAGGTGAGTTAAAGAAATTATAAGGCATAATATTTCAAGCTTCTACTGATGTATATGAGTAGCAGTTGTTTCTGCTGTAGCTGTATAGAGTAGCTGTAAATAACTTTCCTTTTTTGCAGCATTTTCTGTATTTGTGGTGAAATATTTCTAATTGAAAGAAAAGCTGCTCACTTTTAAGAGAAATTTGTAAACATTCTGACTTCACAAAGTTTTTTTTAAAAAATGTTATGCAGTTCTAATGAAAAGTGACAGTGCTTTAAAAGATGCTTCATGTACAACTGATTCATTTAGATGACAACTGAAAAAAAAAAAAGAGCTTACTGCAGGATCTTTGTCACACACTCTGTTTCATAAAGTAGATCCAGGTGTGTAGAAAGACAGAAATATGCACGAAAAAGTTATATTGATGTCAGTATCCTTTAGCAATGCAAAATAATTCAGAGCAGATATTAGTCTAGTTCTTCTTTGAGTGGATTACCTCTCAAAAGTATTGGAGTTTTTAACTGAAGAAAACAATGTTAGATTATGCTAATGAATAGAAAAGTAAGAGTAATCCAAACTTATACTTGAGTCTAAAACTATTGCTGTCCTTGAACACATTTGAAAACACTGAGTGCTTGCATTTAGTCTGCAAACCTCCTCCTTCTGTTTTCCTATTGGCAATTTGATGTTAATTACAAAAAATAGATTTTGCACTACAGACTTTAAAAATACATGAACACAGCATTGAAATGTACTACAGGACAAATTAAAATATGTTCATTTAGTCAGAGTGTCAGTAAGAAGACCTTAAATATCCTCTTTTGACATGCTTCCTCGTTGTTTGGGTTTTATTATTGTAGAGGAAAGTTAAACATGTTCTTAACCAGTGAATGACAATCTGGATGCCAACTGTGAATAGAAGGGCATGAAATGTAAAATAGATTGACAGTGCTAGTTATGCTGGAGCCTTTAATTTTTTTTTCTTTGATGTGTACTCCTTTAGGGTGATTAAATTTTGAAGCTAATTGGTGATTATTGTTTCTGAAATGAGTGGAGTATTTCTGTAGAGTCTTGTAAAGTCATTTGTTGAGGAAACTTAAATTTAGAGCTTTAGCAAGAACTGTGAGCTAATTTCTTTTTGCCCTTTCTCTTTGTTTGTGTAGCTTTTTTGAAGTGTTATCTATTTCAAGTTTGTTTCCTTCTTGGAGTGGGTAACTTACGCTGTAACTGCATACTTTAAAATGCTGTGACTTTATTATGAATGACAGTAAAATAATAATCATTATCAATTAAAATCAAGTTTTCTTTATTTCAGTAGGATAGGGTTTGGAAGCCCTGCAGAGAGGTGTGAAATTTGTAAACTGTATGCAAATTACAAACGGTAAATTATTCTAGCCCCTTGGCTAGTCATGGTGTCATCTTCATTTTTGATAGGGCCAGTCATTTGCATTCCACTGTGCTGTAGTGTTTTTTCTTTGTCCTCTTTTGGTACTTTCAAAATTCATGTAAAGCCTAGAGAAGGGATTGGCTTGTTCTATAAAAAACAGTTATGTTGACTGGAAAAGATCTGTGATGAAATAGCTTGTATCACATGTAAGATACCTAATGAAGTTGGCACATATTGGGTTAAATTTTAGCAAACCACTTTAGGTCAAAAAATAAGAAAACCCATCATGTCCAAGAACTATTAAAAACAATCAAACAAAAACCCCCACCAAGCCGCCCCCCACAACAAACCACCCCAGGACTGTATGCTGAATTATGAAATCTTTGAAAAATGTGGCATAGACATTTTGTTTTCAGTCTGGTCTGCAAGCAGTTTTCCTTTAGGCAAATGATGTTTTGTTTCAAGATAAGAGTTGACTTCTATTCCAAAGTATTGGCTGTCTCACAGTCTTTCTGTGACGTGAAAATCGTATGTGGCACTCCTACATTACATAAGCAACAGCATAAACTGAGGGCCGAGTCAGGGGTACAGTACTCTTAACTGCATACCAGTCTGTATGAAGCAATTTTTGACTGTAAAATGCCAGTCTAATATCGCTTGCTATTAGAAATCCTATTGCAGACACATATGTGGTTCCTGCAGAGTGTTTCTGTAAAGCCACTTAAAAGTGTATGCCTTCCTGTCATAAAATGAGGCAACGGAACCCTGCAAACAAAGTTACATCCCTGCATGCATACAAGAGACAAGTAGCTAAGGAGAAACAGAAATTCTCTCTCTGTATCCTGTTTTCCCTCTGCTCCTTCAGGCTGGATTCTCTAGCATCATGGGAAATGGATTTTCTCACTCTCAGATTTTTTGGCCAAAAAAGAGTGTCCCTGAAGCTGAAACTTACAGAGTAGGCAACAAAATCCCAGGGAATCTGAATGATTCCAGGTTTCAGTAACTGAGGAGAAAGAGTAGGAATGGTGGTGAAGTTATTATTGGAAAAATAAATCGAAAGAGATCTTATCAGTGCAGTCTCTAGGGAGATAAGGAACAGATTCAAGAATGAGAATCTGTTTTTCAGGAAATGCAGAGGGGGATTGTAGCAAAAAGGGGTGACTGGTAGAAAAACCTCAGTTCAGACCAGAAACAGTTCTGATACATTTACTTTAAGCTTTGGTATGTGTGTGCTTTTTTAGTTTTATCTGTCTGCATAAGGTTGCATTTTAACATGAATCAGCAGTATCTCTTTTAATTTCTGTGTATTAATCAGTATATTAATCAGATGCATAAAAGCCAGTTCCCATTTGCTGTAAAGGTAAAAGCAGTTTCTTTGATGCTATTTATATACAAATACAATCTAAAACTACAGTTCTTCCTGTTTTAGATAGCTGGACAGGGCTTTGAAATGATTTATGCTGCTGTTTCTGATTAGTATTCTGATTAGATATATAAATCTAGTTGGTACAGCATGTCTCTCTAACATATGTGTGAGTATAAATGGAGTTATTTCAGTATTAGATGTGAATATAAACGATGTAGTAAATTTAGTATTCCTGGTCAGAAGCATATTTTGAAAGAACAAGTCCAAAACTATGCGCAGTTTTGGTTGTTTGACAGTAGCATGCTCTTTTATTTAATTGGCTGCTTTATGGAAAGCCATGTTGTAAAAAGTATTATATACTTTCTATTAAATTTCTAAATCATTCAAATAGTATCTTTCTGTAAAAAAAGATTCTTACTGAGTGTTCAAATGTAACTTTGTGGATTGCTGCCAAAAATATTTATATATAAATTAATGCTGTTTCTCTTAGAAGTATTACACTAATATGGAAAATTATTAAGGAAAACCACTAATATGAAATTTATGGAAATTGTTCTGGAATTTAATTATGCTTTTATTGGTTTGTCATTGTATAAAATAAGAAAGATATTCAGTATGTATGTTCTTTGAAAGAATAACTTGCTGCAAAATTACCAAAATGAGCATGCCTCTTCTCTGGAATGCCAATCCTCTCCATTATATTAGTTATAGAAATTCACTGTGTGAAGAAATGCATTAAAGCTTTTATAAGCAACACACTTGCTTTTACTCAGCTTCATAACAAATATTACTTACAAGTGCTAAAATTAGCATTTTGTGTTTTCTTTCATATTTAAATAGAACTAAGCTGCTTCTGGACAGAGGTCAATATCTCTGACCAGAAGTTAACAGCTGCCTTACCATGCCTCATGAAAACAATGGTTGCTTAGCTGACTGGCACCTAGAACTGGGCAATAACAGTGAATGCAAGGTGAAATGAATTAACATGACTGATAATAATGACCTTCAAATCTGATTTTCCTTCTTTGCGTAAGATTCAGAAAGTGCAGAGACTAATTAAAATACTTAGATTAAGCCATGAGAAATCAAAGAGATGCAAAGCAGCTCATTCCTAGGTCTCTGATCAAGCAGCTCCGGGATTATATAAAATGCCATTCTTCACTGGTTTTCTGCATGGCTTTAGGGAACTAGTAGTTGTCATGGAGAATCGAAGCTGAGTGATTGATGTGTTAAGGTAAAAAGCCAGTGATGTAATCTTTGTCCCAGAAGGCATGTTGTTCCTTGGTATATCACCTGTTTTACAAGGAAAGGCTTAGACTAAAGTGATTATGTATGAGAAAGAGTAAGCTAGAAGAATTAACCAAGAGAGTATAGTATTCATCTAGACAGTTTCCTTTTAAAATTGAACCAAAAAACTCTATGCCAGCGATGATAATGAAAAGCAAATAACCTTAGGGTGAAACATAAGTGAGAAATTTATTGCATGGAAACAAGAAGAAATAAGCTGTCTCTGTATTCATTGCAACAGAAATGTGTGTTTTCAACTATACATGAGTCTATCTAACACTTGTCCCTGCAATCTTGGGCAACATTGTAGGTCACAGTATTGGTTATGATGGCATCTAGAGAGTAGAGTGTTAAAATTGTATTGTTACTCTCATATATATCTTTCTAATGAAAATTACCATTTTAATTCTAACTTCAGAAACTCATAACTTCATAACCCATATGAATTATATCGTGTAGGTGTATGAAGTTGTCTAATGCACTGTCATGATTTCTTTTTCCTATGTTTTTTGAGTTTGTAGGGCTAGGGGGCCGTGTTCCAAGAATTACTGAGGGGAAGGGGGAAACAGAAAATCCCAGTATCTAAAACTTTGTCTTTAACATTATTTCTTCCTGTTTATGTCAATGGGACTTCTGTTATATAAAGCTGTCTAATTTTATGCTGAAAGCTGGTGAGTGATGGGTGCTTTTAATAAATTATACCTCCACTCTGATCAGTACAACTAAGCACTGTGACTTTTGCTGGTTTATGAAACATAGTTGAGCAAAAATTAAAGTACAAGTCAGAATTAAATATAATGAATTTCTGGGAAACATATTTACAATTTCTTGTAGCAGTTTGGTATAAGATACTTAATGTTAATTGGAGCATGTCTTAGAGGGAGAGAGGATTTTTTACCTTAATCCTGTTTTCAGCTTTTTAAATCGTCCTTAACTTCTGTCTAGAATTTTTTTGCTTGATATTGAACATCTGTGAGCATATTTAACTCTGAAGGCATTCTTGATTGCCTGGTATTTTAATATCTTCCAGTCAATTTGCTTTGCCAGTGTCATAATCTAATTTTATTTTTGTCTTTTTCTAATCATTTTTCAACATGGAAACCAGCATCATATCTAATTGAGCAGAATGAACTTAGCTTTCTTGAATTTCCTGTTGGTTTGTATGATGGTCTCATACCAGGAAAAGCATTTAATTCACTACTTTGCCCAGAAGTGCCTGTAGCCAGCTGGAATTCTAAGCCAGCAGATAAGATTATACATTTGAGAAGCTCCATGCTGAATGGGTATCACTGCTGTTGGTATCCAGCGATATTCCATAGGCACAGAACATCTTAAGTTAACTTCTTGTTATTAACATAATACAAGCAGAGAAAAGGGGATTTGCTGTGGGAATGTTCTCAGGTGGGCCTAAAGATTTGCATACATTTATGCTTGTTTTTGTGTTTTAAACTTCTGCATGGCTCCCTGGTGCTCTGATCAGATCTCTCACCCTGCCAGCAGATTATTACACAGCAATTGGAAACATTTGGTTTGTGGTGCCTCAAAGCACACATTAATGACTTCAGTGTTTGAACAGTAAGACAAATGTCTGTTAGCTGTGGGATGCAATGAAAACAAGATATGTGTAAAGTGCAGTGTGCTCTAGTGGCACAACAAAAACAGTGAGTAATAAGGAACATTTAAATTGATTTTGCACAATTTGATGGAGAAGGTTAGTGTCTTCTCCTGATGCCTATGTTTCATTACTGTCAAATACCTGCTGTCCTGGGAATATAGCTATTAATTGAGTTACTGTATTTCTGCATTCCTTTTGATTTAATGGCCAGTACAGTTTTAGCTTCTGATTTAATCTTTGTTCTGTAAAGGTTGCAAACCTTAAGAAAGTTGTTTTGAGTGGGCATGTGTCAGGTAGATCACTTGCAGGAACTAAGGCAGGGCATAAGTTTTACTTACACATGCATTCAACAGAATAAGTGATCTAGGGTGGATAGTTTCCCCTGCAGTTTATACCTCGAGTGTTGCTATAGTGCTGTTATGGCAGCTTCTGTAACTATCATGTACTGGAAAAAAGTTAACAGTGTAAATGCTTTTATACTAATAAAATCACCCATACTGATGTGATGCAATCTTCTAAAGAGGTTTCCTTAATTGTTTGATACAGGCTAAAACATCGAACTTAAACAGGAGAGGTTTAGATTGGATATAAGGAAGAAATTCTTTCCTGTTAGGGTGGTGAGACACTGGAATGGGTTGACCAACGCAGTTGTGAGTACTCCATCCCTGGTGGTATTCAAGGCCAGGTTGGAAGAAGCCTTGGGTGGCATGGTTTAGTATGAGGTGTCCCTGCTTATGACAGGGGGGTTGGAACTAGATGATCTTAAGGTCCTTTCCAACCCTAACTATTCTGTGATTCTATGTTAAGCTTGTTGACCTTACACTGAAGTGGAAGGTCAGCAGCTGTGTAGAGCAAGCTGCTTCCATAACCTGATTCACCTCATTGGCATTGTATTAATGATTTCATAGAATCATAGAATGGTTTGGGTTGGAAGGGACCTTAAAGATCATCTTGTTCTGCCCCCTGCTACAGGCAGGGACACCTTCCACTAGGTCATATTGCTCAAAGCCCCATCCAGCCTGGTCTTGAGCACTTCCAGGAATAAGGCATCCAAAATATCTCTGGGCAATCTGTTCCAGTGCCTTACCATCCTCATAGTGAAGAATTTCTTCCTAATGTCTAATCTAAATCTTCCCTCTTTCAATCTAAAGCCATTTCTCCTTGCCCTGTCACTACATGCCCTTGTAAAAAGTCCCTCTCCAAATTCCCTGTTGGCCCCTGGAAGGTTGCTGTAAGGTCTCCCTGGAGCCTTCTCTTCACCAGGCTGAACAAGCCCAACTCTTTCAGCCTGTCTTTATTGGAGAAGTGTTCCAGCCTTCTGATTTGAAATATTTTTATTACATCTAGCCTTAGCATTAAAGTCATGTTTGAAAATAATTTGATAAACCGTTGAAGTAGTAGATCACAATCAAAGGGTTAAAACAGTAAAGTTATTTTGGTCACAGAACTGTAGTTTGAGTACTGATACTGGTTTTAATAAAGTAAATTATTCAACTATCAGTTTAATTTTTTCATAAAGTAAATGTTACAAAGAGCAATGCTTCAAGATACTAGTAAATACACCATTATGGAAGCATAGCAAGAATTATGTTATAAAGGAAATAAATTAGATGATTTTCACTTGGTGCACCTGATCCTTAAAGCCAGTGATCACTGTCTTGATGTTTTCTTACTCATTATGTAAATCTATATAAATATGCTTGGTTTTGGTTGGTTGTTTTGTTTTGTTTTTTTTTCCCTGAAAAGGTGTGCATTACAGGGAAGAACATAATATGTAGATGGTGGAGATGGATGGTGGGGGAATTACTGCTGATAGGAAGAAGGGGCCAAATTACTCTGACTGCTGTCCTTTTCCCTAATGCCTCAAGAAGAGCTTTGCCACAGGCTTTGCTCACTTCTCCATTCCTTGCCAGCACTTCCCTGGTTTTCTTTCTTGATGCTGAGAGACAGCTTGCTCTGTGACTGTCTTGTGGTGTGATGGACTGTAATCTTTTAGTAACAGACACAAATTGATCCCAGGGTGACAATAAATTATTTGGGTGTTTTCAGTGTTCCTAATTGCTGCTTTTACAGCCTTTCAGTGGGGCTGTCAGGTGTGATTTAAGCTGTGGCTGTAGGTTGAGACTGAAGCAAGAAAAGACAATGGGAAAAAAAAAATGGACAAAATGTCCTGGCAAATTTTTGACATTATCAGTGCTTAGCTTTCCTCTCAGACCATTATGGTTACTTAACACATCATTTTGACATTTAAAGCACATACTTTCATAGCAATTAAGTATATTTAGTGTATATGTTGTGCTAAGTGCACTGTAATTTGTAACAGGGGGTTGGAACTAGATGATCTTCAGGTCCTTTCCAACCCTAACTATTCTATGATTCTATGATTGTTATTTTAAACACTAAACAAGAAACTATACATGCATTTCTTATGCATCCAGCATCAAACAGACTTGTAGGCTTTAGATAGAGAATAATTTCTGCATTAAATGTGGTCACACACCAGAATGTGCTGCCACACAGATAATCATGAACAATACATTTGGAGATGAATTTTGATTTTAACTGGTCAACTGGAGTTTTTGCAATTAGCTTTCAAGAAAGGAAATGCAAATATGTTATGTTCTCTGCACAAATTTCTAGAGCTTTGTACCTTTATCCAAGGATTTCTGCATTTTGTTTGGGGTTGGTTTGTTTTGTTTTGTTTTTAATTTAATCTGTAATGACTTTACAATGTTACATGTGAAAAATTAAACGCTAGGGGCTTCTAGCATGACCAGGTTATATAGGAGAGGAAAGTAGACTTCTGAATAGAGTACAAGTTTTATTCCTTTCCACTACTATCTTCTCCTTAACAGTTTTTCGATAATGCTGTGGTTTGAGACAGTCTTCAGCTTGTATGTGTTCACATAGATGATGTGACAGCTAAGATGGGAATGTAGGAGAAATTAACATAAATAATCTTTCAGGAGTCTGCCAAATTCTGAGCTCAGTTGTCTTGGCTGCCTTCTGAACTCAACAAAGCCCAATTGCTCTTATGTCTCAGAAGTGATCATTATTTTTAGGCATTAGCTCAAATTTTGTTGTTAATGTTTCTTAAGAAATTATCTACAGAAACTTACAGCACAGCATTTCTATTCACTTTACATTTTTGAGTCATTTTATGGTCTAAATGGTTCCTAACTGTCCATTAATAACAGCCATAAAATTCTTTCAATAAAGATGAAAATTATGACACAAGGGAAACTAAACCCAACTAAACCATCCTTGGGACTATTTTAAATATTTCCTCAAAAGTTTAGATGTACGTAAATGTCTTGCAGAGAAAAAGATACACGTGCTTCAACAGTAAGGTTAAATAAGAAAATAAATAAATGCCAATGGCCTTTTTAGGGCCAAGTTTTTCCAATTATTGTTTTATCCTGTTGTATGATCCTGCAGTCAGCTGCAGACTCTGAAGCAAAAGCTGGGGGGGTGGATGGGTTATCTGTGTATGTCTGGCATAGTCCCAATCTCAACTGATATGTGTAGGAATTACTACAAAGGACATAAAACTATGAAGACATGGGTTACCTCATGATTAATAATGTCTTTTAAAGGTAAAAAGTAGCAATGACTTAAATATTCAAACAATGCTTTAGTCTGAATGAAGATTGCTATTATGTGAGTCAGTTATACTTTTCTGTATACTAATTATTCCTTTCTCACTTTGTGTGACAGGTGGTACCTTCCTGGATATGCATATAGTTTTCCATGGAAATAGCTTGCAAAACTTTCTAACACAGTATATTCTGAAAACAATAGTTTTCCAAGTAGATGATGATCATAGAATCATGCAATAGTTAGGGTTGGAAAGGACCTTAAGATCATCTAGTTCCAAGCCCCCTGCCATAAGCAGGGACACCCCACACTAAACCATACCACCCAAGGCTTTGTCCAACCTGGCCTTAAACACTGCCAGCAATGGAGCACTCACAACTTCCTTGTGCGATCCATTCCAGTGCCTCACCACCCTAATAGGAAAGAATTTCTTCCTTATATCCAGTCTAAACCTCCCCTGCTTAAGTTTGAACCCGTTACCCCTTGTCCTGTCACTACAGTCCCTAATGAAGAGTCCCTCCCCAGCAGCCCTATAGGCCCCCTTCAGATATTGGAAGGCTGCTATGAGGTCACCATGCAGCCTTCTCTTCTCCAGGCTAAACAGTCCCAACTCTCTCAGCCTGTCTTCATATGGGAGTAGCTCCAGCCCCCTGATCATCCTTGTGGCCCTCCTCTGGACTTATTCCAACAGCCCCATGTCCTTTTTATGTTGAGGACACCAGAAGTGCACACAATACTCCAAGTGAGGTCTCATGAGAGCAGAATAGAGGGGCAGGATCACCTCCTTCGACCTGCTGGTCACGCTGCTTTTGATGCAGCCCAGGATACGCTTGGCTTTCTGGGCTGCGAGCACACACTGCAGTCAGCTCACGTTCATTTTCTCATCAACCATCACCCCCAAGTCCTTCTCTGCAGGGCTGCTCTGAATCTCCTCTCTGCCCAACCTGTAGCTGTGCCTGGGATTGCTCCTACCCAGGTGTAGGACCTTGCACTTGTCATGGTTAAACTTCATGAGGTTGGCATCAGCCCACCTCACAAGCGTGTCAAGGTCCCTCTGGATGGCATTCCTTCCCTCCAGTGTATCCACTGAACCACATAGCTTGGTGTCATCGGCAAACTTGCTGAGGGCGCACTCAATCCCACTGTCCATGTTAGCGACAAAGATGTTGAACAAGACCGGTCACAACACCANACCAGATAGCTTGGTGTCATCGGCAAACTTGCTGAGGGCGCACTCAATCCCACTGTCCATGTTAGCGACAAAGATGTTGAACAAGACCGGTCACAACACCAGTCGCTGAGGGACACCACTCGTCACTGGGTTCCAGCCTGACACTGAGCCATTGACCACAACTCTTTGCGTGTGGCCATCCAGCCAGTTCTTTATCCACCGAGCAGTCCATCTGTCAAATTGACGTCTCTCCAATTTGGAGACAAGGATGTCGTGTGGGACAGTGTCAAACACTGTGCACAAGTCCAGGTAGATGACATCAACTGCTCTACCCTTGTCCATCAGTTCCATAGCCCCATTGTAGAAGGCCACCAAATTGGTCAGGCAGGATTTCCCCTTAGTGAAGCCATGCTGGCTGTCACCAAGCACCTTGTTGTTTTTCATGTGCCTTAGCATACCTTCCAGAAGAATCTGCTCCAAGATTTTCCAGGCACAGAGGTGAGACTGACTGGTCTGTAATTCCCCTGCTCATCCATTTTCCCCTTCTTGAAAATGGGGGTTATATTTCCCTTTTTCCGGTCATCGGGAACTTCACCTGACTGCCATGAGTTTTCAAATATGATGGCCAGTGGCTTAGCAAATTCACTCGCCAGCTCCTTCAGGACCCACAGATGCATTTCATCAGGTCCTATGGACTTGTGCAGGTTGAGGTTCTTAAGATGGTCTTGAACTAGATCCTCTCCTACAGTGGGCCCACGCTCTTCATTCTCACAGTTCCTGCATCTGCCTTCCAAGACTTGGGTGATGCGGTCAGAGCCTTTCCCATTGAAGACCAAGGCAAAAAACTCATTAAGAACCTCAGCCTTCTCCAAATCCTGTGTAGCCAGTTCATAATTTAAAGCAATTAAATATTCCTGTTTCATGTTAATGGACACTTTTAACCCCATGCTCCTAACTCTATTCTTAAAGTTTACTTCGAGAGTGTGAATGTCTATGTGTATAGCCTCAATCACAGCACTTCTTAAAGCACCTCTCTTAGAACTGGAGTTAATTCCCTGTTGAGCTATGTACACAAGTTAATTCCTGGACTTCTCAAATCAGTGAATGTTGCTCATTTTGTCTTGTCACTTCCTAGGATTATTTGTCACAATCCAGGTAACCAAATTTATTCCAGTTATGAAACATGAGTCAAACTCCATTTTAGGGGGTGAAAGCCAGCAGTGTGTATTAAAGCTTCCTGACACTTCCCTCCTTAGTTAACAGTTTTGTTTGCACTGTGAAGTTGACAGCCAAATGGGTTGATGTGAATCACTTATATGCTAAGAAACTGGGAAAGAATTACTTCTGACATGAAATTGAGAGAGGTAAGGAATGGTGACATAGTAGCCAATTAGTAAAATTTTGCAAAGGCAGTCAAGAGAAGATTCTGTGTATTTGAAAAAAAAAAAAAAAAAAAAAAAAAAAAAAAAAAAAAAAAACAAAACAACTTCAAACATTTTGGGTGAACTTACCCAGAAAGTAAAAATCTGAAAAAATCAAGAAGCTTTCTTCAAAACAGAACTACAGCTGCCATGGGGGGAGGGAGAGAATCTGCTATGAAATTCAGTCTTAGGAACCCTGTTATTTGATAAAGAATACAGTAGAAAGTAACACCGGAATTTATTTTAAAGTTAAGCATATGGCCTTTTTTTCCTACTACTTCTATGCCAATCTCTGCACAGACAGCATTTGTGTGGGACTTACCCAATATACATTTTTTTGAGGGTTTTTTTTAATATACCTCTTAGGTTTGCAATGTTTTTCTCTATCCATTTCACTTCCCTGGGTCAACTTTGCAGCATTTGTATTGCTGCTTGCCCTCATGTTTATTGAGACACAAACCAAATCTATGAGCAGCAAAGCTTTTCTCTTTAGGTGTGCTAGGATTGCATCTTCACAAATATTTTTTTTACTGTTTTTAAAATTATTTTTGGTTGTATAAGTAATAATATTTTATTGGTCTTCAAAATTATTTTATTTATGCAGCTGTTTATATATAAGTATGCATTAAACAAGCCTATTCTAAGTATGCATTAAACAAGCCTGTTATCTCATCTTAGTTGATTTTAATGTATTTTATCATCTCTGTTAATCTGTGTGCTTTGGGTTTTAATTGACAGGAAAATTAACAACCCCTCTGCCGCCAGTTGAAATTTTTTATATCTTTGTAAATCTCAAATAAGCAAGTTTAAGAATTACCAGGTCTGGTTGGATTGCCTAATCCCAGCTGAATGCTTTCCACTGCAGGTATTCTAGTGTATTACTGATCTAAAGTTTGTTTGCAAACGATTCTAGACTGTACTTCTATAAACCACCTTTAGTAGCCCAATGCTTATATGAAATGCCTAAGATCTTTTTAAGGCCAGTTTCACCAGGAACTCATTATTACAGATGGCTTTAAAGAAAGCATACTCTTACAGAGGGATTAAGTTGATTCTCTTTCATATTGGGATTTTAAAATGTTCTCAAATGTTTGCTTTTTGCCTGGGCAGTGTAATACCACTTTATTGCAGACTTTCCTCAATCTGTGGCTTAGTAACTCAAGCAGAACTACCAGCATCTTTCTTTTTAGAATTTGTTGGCTTTTCCTTCCAGGAACTTACGTAATTCTTTTGAAGAATACTTCATGGGAAAAAGTTCTGGTTTTAAATGCATGTATAGGGCAAGTACCTGTTTAGTTCATCTGTATTTGCTTTGATGCTTCCTGGTTCTTGGACAAATCAGTAAATAAAAGCAGGGTTATCTCTATAGCTTTCCTCCAACATTAATGGTTTCATGCATAAAGGTTACATTCAGTCTTCAGTAAACTTTTTTCTACACTGAAGATTCTTAACCTGTCTGCCATTCCTTGTTCAGAAATATGTTTTCCTACAATCTCTATTGCTGTTTCTTTCACTGTTTCTACCTGTCCGATATGTTGGGTCATGGTAGAGAGAGTGCTGTGGATAATAACAAGGATCCAGGCACACAACGGATTTAAGTTGCATAAAGAGGTTTTAGATTTTCTTTGCATTCTATTTCTTATTTTGATTACTAGTGAACATTGAGCTGTCATTTTTCCACTGACATGTCTATTTATATCTAATATCAGTATTTTTTTCTGCATAGTCTTGGTTGTCAGCTCAGTCCATCATATATTTGAAGTTAGCTGTTTCTTTCCCATGTGAGTAATTTTTTCTACAGTGAAAGTCATCTGCCATCCAATAATTGATGGAATAATTTAGTCTTTTTAAATGGCCTTTTTGTCAGCAAAAAATTGTCATTTCATGATTAACTCTTTTCTGAATCTTACATTAATAAGTTGAAAAGCAGTTCTAAAACAGGCCTTTGGAATTCCAGTATTGGCTTACCTCTAATATGAAAACTAGTAATTTGCTTCCCATTACTCTTTTGATTAGGTAGTAATCCTCTCATGAAATCAATTTTCCTTCCCTAGCATTTCAGTTGCTTTCTCTTTTTACGTTTGTGAAAAAGCCCACAGATCATGTAGGATGATATATTATCCATAAGTGCACAAATCTGGTATTTTTTTTGCACTTTATATCAGTTTTCTTGATACTGGGCTCAGACATTAGGAGCTGATTTCCCAGGTGCTGTGAACACATTTTTAAATGAGGCTATATTTGACACCTACTGTTTCTCTAGTATCAAAATGCTAAGTGATAGTTATGTGATGCAGTTGTATTTCAGCCATTTCATGCGAGGTTTCCCTCACACTCCAGGTGGAATAGCCTCTGGTTTTCACATTCTGATACTGATCATATTATAAGCTTGTTTTACAGCTGCTTCTACTAATGATTAATTTTGAGACAGATCTTCCACCATATCTATGATAAATAGAAGTTGTAATGTGAAAATCACTGCAAACTCTTCTACAGTGGACACAGATGCAACATAACTTACACAGATTTCTGTTGTTGTCCTTTCTGATTGCTTTTATACAGCAATCTTTTTGGCAAGCTTCCCTCTGGTAAAATACACATTATTAGGCACATGCCTTTGCAATCTGTCCCTCAACATCTTTTTTGTCCTACCTTCTCAAGGTAGGACACTTAGATTTCCAGCTATGAGGGATTTTTTAATCATTTAGTATTGACATGGAATATAATTATTTTAAACAGGCTTTGATGTCTTGCCTATTGACCAAGTGAGCTTCTTCCTCTCTCTTTCTCTCTTTTTCTAGTTTGTTGTATCTTTAAGACTGAAATGTAGTTTGTTTCAAAAAAACACACAAAGACTACCAGACCCCAAAATTCCTCAATGCTTCAGGGGTGCTTTTTAGGGCAGTGTAATAGCACTTTATTAGAGAATAAGATGTTCTTAATGAACTTTATTAAGAATAAGAGAATATTTTCTCTTACTGGTGTAATTCTTCTTTAACTCTTTTATTTCAATCTTCTGAAAAATGTAGACTATAGGGAATTGAAAGATCTGTGTGGAAGTTGCAATAAATTATTCAAATTGTGTCTTGAGTATTGCTCAGGGTGAACTAAAACTTTGGTTTTCTTCATGTAATTTTCTTCACTGTGTACTAACACACAGCACTTATTCATGATGCTAAAAAAAATAAGTCTTTGAAATTGTGTCCTGACCTAAACTTTAGGTAAATTGCACTGATAATGAAGTCATTGCTGATTTTGTAATGTTTCCTACACACAAATCTTAATATCCCTATTACATATCACAGTCATTGATACAGTCCTGGTCATCATTTAATTTGTGGCATAGTACTGTTTTTCCCTAATCAGATCTGAAATGTCTGTCCATATTTACTGTCTGCCAGAAAAAAAAAAAAAAAAAAAAAAAAAAAAAAAAAAAAAAAAAAAAAAAAAAAAAAAAAAAAAAGCATGGTAATGTCACTGCACTTTTGAATGCTAGATTGCCAAATATTGAGAGAATTAGAGCTGTCCAGTTATACTGGTAAGTGACTTACCATGGTCTTTAATCCTAATGAAAAATGAATGAGTTAAGGCTGCCCAGCAACTCAAACACAGACTGTCCATCTTCCTAAATTGTTTTGGGATTTTTTTCAAGTAAGATCTATATGCATATGGTCGTTAAGTATTAGCCTCCTCTGACAAGTCAATAGAATCCCCAAGTCACAGGATTTAGTAACCCTGGTGTGTAAAAGAGGGTACTTTGTTAAAAGTCTTGCCAAAACAAAGTGTAAAAGCTAATTATCCCTCCTTGCTATTGTGAGTATATCAGCCTGGCTCATAATAGCAAATATTGGATTTGTTATGGTGTTCGCCTTTTCAGTGTCAGCAAATATAGCATCTTCAAGACATTTGTACTTTTATCTGATCAGTTAGAGTAGCATAATGCATGTCCTCCCTAAGCAGACTGTCTGCGAAGTTTTGGTTGTTTTTTTCCCCTCACAATCTCATCTGTCTCCTATTTCTAAGATTTGTTTTATGTTTTTACCTCTTGGTGTTAGTCTTTATTATAAATGATTGGATGTACATTCAGTACTGCATTTTCCTATACCTTTTTACAGCCTGGCCCCAAGTAATCATGTAAGAACTGTTGATTAACCACTCCATTTAAATTTCTTTGCTGTATTCAAAGAGTTGACTTATTCCTCTGTGCTTTTACTTAGCCAAGAGATTGGCATGAAACAGTGTACCTAAAAAAGAGAAACTTCTCAGAAATGTTTTGTAAAATGCAAAAATTGAAGATTATTTTCGCTGTTATAAAAGATGTGCAATACCAAAGATGTAGCTAATAGCCCCCTACTCCTCTTGAACCCAATAGACTCAAGTCTCCAGTGCTGACTGTGAAATAAATCACAAAGTAGCAAACATCAGCACCATTGACTATCCTCTTACAGCAATTTTTAGCTGATTCCTATATGTATCATTAGGTGTTATAAACATTGCAACTTAATCTTATGGAGAGCTTGGGGTGCATAAATCTTGGCTTCCTTTATAATTGCAAAGAATTGTGACTATTATGTAGCTCATCTTGTAAATTCAAAAATATTCAGTACTTTAATTATGCTTACTTTATTTAAGTGCTAAAGGCCACAACAGGCCTGCAATTGCTAGAATGCTAGCAGCACACAATACAGCCAATTGTAAAGACCAATCTAATTTGTTGATTTCAAGTGAGGTGTAATTATATTGCTTCATTTGCTGAGCAAATCATATGAGAGCTTCTCTAAATCAACCTGATTGTGTAATGAAGAGCTAATTACAAACAGCGGTGTTCTTGCAGTAAATTTATGGTGACTGCTAATGCCAGGTTGGCACCCGTATGACAATGGCTCATTAGTACATTTACAGAAGCATCAGTGGACTCTGCCAAAAGCACAGCAACTGTTCTCTATTTTAGGAGACCAGAGTGATTACCTCTCCCTTCTGTTGTTATGACTTAAACCAAAACCAAAATAAAACAAATAAATAAAAACAAAACCACAAAAACAGAAAAGCAAGAACAGGAAAAAACCCAACACTTTTGTCTCTCCTTGGAACGAATCAAATAGCACTTCTAGAAAAGCCCACCACTAGATGGAATGACTTGGAAAGCATTCTTCCTAACCTTTTAAGGCAGATAGGCCTTGACCAGAAGCCTTTGCCATTAATGACATCTGGAGGTCTGATATGACCTTTTGCAGTTCCTTTTTACCCACTGTACCTTCACAGCATGGAGTCAAGTGTCCTCTTAGCAGTCACAAGGCTAAAAGAAAATTTCTTAGTATAATTATGTTTGTGTTGGCAGTATGCTGATTAAAATTTTTTTTAAAATTCTACATTTAGATATATTTTTCTGTTTAAGTTAAAATTGGTAGTGACCTGATACAACTCCCATTATTTAATTCTAAATTATACTTACTGTCTGATCAACCAGCTCAAGCAGAAAGATGAACTGGTCACTGTACAAATTCACAGCATATGATAATTTCTCTAGTTTTTCTGAAGTTTCCATTAATCCTTTGGCTTTTATTAATTCCTTTGAGTTCCATGAAGCATACTTTCTTATAGGTACTTTCAAGCAATCGGAATAATTTATTTCTGAATAAATGTGTGTAATTGCCTGTTCGATTTTAAGCCTGACACCCAGGGTAGATTGAATGCTATTTTACACAAAGGTTTCTAATCTATTAAATGGTGCACTGGGACTGATTTCCTACAAAATTGCCTGATACACTTTCTCTCTTGGCACAATAGCACAGAATAAATTTCTTCCTGTATATCTCCATCCTGATTTCTTTATCCTGTAACACAGAATAATGAAGCTGTGCCCTCTTATTATTTCTTCTCTAATCCTGCTTAGTGACAGTTGACCCTTGATGAATGGTCTGATTTGGACAGACACCCCATATACAGAAATGCATATTTCATTTGATCAGCAGCAGTGGACTTGAACTTCTATGAAGCAGGCTTCTTGGAAAAATATTTGATATTAAATTCCAACAAGTAGTGAAGTTTTCCCTCACAAGCTCTAAAGCTGCTGTTTGCTCTGATGCCTCTCAGTTTTGGCTGGATTTGGAGCTTGTATGTGACATGAAGACAGTCCAGACCAAATTTCTTGATCAGTGCCTTGTGGTCAGTAGTGAATTCTTGGAGAAAGAATATAAAGAAGTTAGGAAAAATATCAGTCACTTGTAGTTACTGACTCTATCAGGGCTGTCATTTTACATAGCCTCCAACAGAAGGCATTTCTGTGCAATGTTATTTTGAAATTTCAGAGAGGAAATGAATACATGCAAATTTCTTCTAACTATGTTAGGCATGAGAACATTGTTGTTTGGTTGGGTTTTTTTAATCACTATTTACAAAGTGTTTTGCCTCAATCTTGTGAAGTATACATTCTCAACAAGAGATTATAGACACTTTCCATTTTAGCACCATATTCTAATATAAACTTTGGTTCACTAAACAGATCTTTTGTGCCAAAACTAGTATATTAATAACTGCTAGTAAGACTATCAAAGAAACCATATTTTTACATTTCATGAGACATAGCCAAAATATTCCAGTAGAGAATTTAATAGTTTTTATATTTCCTTAGTTGTGTATTAAGGAAATACAGAGACTGTGGGAAGGGGAGGTTACAAAGGCACAGCAAAAATAATTTCTCAAATTTATCCTCTCAGTTTTCAGACTAGATATGAGACAGAAAGGAAGGTACTATGGTTGTATATTAACCTCATATGCATGTTAGTCATACCACTCTAGAAGTTATCTGTAGACAGCTAAATTTCTTTCTCCTTTCGTTTTCTACCTGACAGGAGACTACTGCCAGTAGAGTGCCAAAAGATTATTTTACTGACTGAAGTACTTTCTCATTTACAGGTGGTCTTGTTAATCTGCAGGGTCAGATTTCAGTAATTTCACTTGATTCCAAAATAATGTTAACAGAACCATTTCATATTCATATTCAGGAGGAAAGGTTGCACTTTGGATGAAGGCTGGTCTCTGTCTTAGAGGTATGTCCCAGCTTTCTCTTTTGATCTCAGATTTACAGGCTGGTCTCCTTATCTATGCTTTCAAATAGCACACATTCATCTACTTCTTCCCTTGATCTCCCTAACCAAGATTTGTATTAGAGATAGACCTTTCACAAATTATTCTCTTACTTTGATTTCCCATTAATCTGAATTTTAAAGCTGAGTTCAAAGCAAATTATTCCTTTTGGTGGGGTGGGAAAATGGAACAGAGGAGCAAACGACCTCAAAATGGGCCAATGCCCGAGGTATCTGCATGAATTTTTTGTCTTGTTTCTTGTGAGCATCAGCACGAACACTTTGTTCCCTTTTGGTATTTGCATCTATCTTTGCTATTGTTCTATATGAAATCTAGATCATGATTCCTCTAAGGAAAAGGACCTAGGATTTTTTGTTGTTTCTGGAAAATAAAGTGTACAGCTATTTCTTCTCTATTTTTCTCTTATTAATAACAGGAAAAAAAAATTATGAAGTTAGCAAAACTGGATTTGGTTACAGCAAATGTAAAACAAATTCCAACATAAGCCTGTAGCCTCAATTGTCAGAAAATCATTGGTGAGATGAGATGGCATTATATATTAAAACCAAACCAAACAAAAAAAAAAAAAAAAAAAAGGAATTTATTTTT
>NDXB01012032.1:202582-216631 GCA_002631895.1 Agapornis roseicollis
AAAAAAAAAAAAAAAAAAAAAAAAGGTATTTATTTGCGAACCATCCCAGATAAACTTGATCTTGTAGAAGCTAGCATGAAAATATTCTTGAAATGCTTAAATGTTTGTTCTGGTACTCTGTTTTCCATATGCTGTATCTGTACTATATCTTATTTTGCTATTTCAGATTTCTTACATGTTATGAGTCTTTAATTTCTATGCTTATGATGCCCTCTTGGGCGTACTTTATCAAACTGGGTTGGTTTGGTTTATAATTGTCCTGGATTCAGCAGTAGCAGTCATTTTTTCTTCTTCTTAGTAGCCGGTGCAGCACTATGTTTTTGACTTTCAGCCTGGGAACAGAACTGATAACAGGAATGTTTTTAGTTACTGCTCAAATGTTTAGGCTGACCAACGACTTCGAGTCTCATGCTGTGGCAGGGAGGAGGGGAGGTCAGGAGGAAGCAGGGACAGGACACCTGACCCAAACTGACCAAAGAGGTCATTCCACACCTCAGCATGTCATGTCTAGGATGTAACTGAGTTAGCTGGAAGGACTAGGACTCTGGGGAGTTGGAGGAGGTATCGATCGGTGCTCGGTTGGGCAGGGTGGGGTAAGTTATCTGTTGGTGGTTGGTGAGATGCTGTATTCTCTTCCCTTGTTATTTCCTTTATCATTATTATTATTGGTGGTAGCAGTAGTGATCTGTGTTATACGTTAGTTACTAAACTGTTCTTATCTCAACCTGTGAGAGTTGCATTCCTTTGGTTCTCCTCCCCATCCCTCCGGGAGCATAGGGAGGGCAAGAAAGGGGGGTTGAGTGAGTGAACAAGCTGCGTGGCTGGGTTTAAACCACGACAGTTTGTTACTAAAATAAAAAGGGAATGACAGGGCAAGATTGATTAATAATTTGGCCCACAGAACAGGCTTAATTTATTCCAAAGTCATAGTGACTCAGTTGACTGGAGCTGATGAAAGGATGGAAGCTGCAGGATTATTCATGCATGGTTCTGTGGCAACAATACCATTGAAAAGTGTTAATGTAGTTTATGGATAAATATGGGACTTGTTTAGGAATGCTAATACTATATTTTCTATCACAGCACTTCATTGATTCAGTTATGTCTGACGTTAGACATCAGGGGATGATTTTACCTTTTTTAAAGAATAAAATAAGCAATAATTTCAGAGAGTGAAGTGTATATAGGGCTGTCCTGGGTTCAGCAGTAGCAGTCATTTTTCTCCTTCTTAGTAGCTGGTGAAGTGCTGTGTTTTGACTTTCAGCCTGAGAACAGCGCTGATAACACTGTTTTCAGTTGTTGCTCAGCAATGTTTACTCTAAGGACTTTGTGAGTCTCATGCTCTGCTAGGGAGGAGGGGAAGCTGGGAGGAAGCAGAGACAGGACACCTGACCCAAACTAGCCAAAGAGGTATTCCATACCACAGCACGTCATGGCCACTATATAAACTGGGGGCAGTCACCTGGAAGGGCTGGATCACTGCTTGTGTCCGGCTGGGTATTGGTCAGCAGGTGGTGAGCAGTCATATTCTCTTCCCTTGTTATTTCCCTTATCATTATTATTATTGGTGGTAGCAGTAGTGGTTTGTGTTATACCTTAGTTACTAAACTGTTCTTATCTCAACCTGTGGGAGTTACATTCTTTTGGTTCTCCTCCCCATCCCTCTATGAGTGGGGGGAGTAAAGAGGGGAAGTAAGCAAGCTGTTGCGTGGTTCTGGGTTGCCAACTGGGCTTAAACCAAGACAGGGGCATAAGAAGTATGTGGCTTTCTGCTTTGATTGTAGGTGTTTGCACATTTGGATAAGGTTTGCATTTGAACATATATGTATGCATTAAGTTGTATTCTGTAGATTCTACCTTGTACAATACCATTAAATCATACCTGTCTTCAGGAGTATTAAGGAGGTATCTTTCTTAGTGCTTTCATTTAGACAGCAATTTGCAATGGTAGAAGAGTTATTTTGGTTAACAGATTGCTACTGACTGAAATCATCTTGTATTGGTGATTTTTTGTGAAACTCTTTGGTTTGATGTCTTCTGAAGCCAGCTGTACTTGAACGTTACCTACATATATTTGACAATTTGTGTATTAATGGATAAGTATTAGCAACTGAGTTCTATTTATCACTTCATTAAGCAACTTAATGCTATCCAAAAATCAACTCCATTACACTGATTTCATGCTACTGGTGTCCTGTTCCAATAACATTTACTGCTATTCTATATTGGTAGCTGAATCAGTCTCCTGAGGCTTCTCAATAAAATGACAGTCCCAGTTCGACATATCCCAATTAAACCAATTATTTTGTAGCAATGTATTATGGTTACACAACAGGTCTCATAAAGTGTTTTTGGACTACAGTTCCTTAAGTGGTAGAGGGCAGCTGTTAACTGAGATTTTAGACAATGCAGGTTAATGACGAGAAAGTTCGAACAGTTACGGCAAATGTAAGTTATTCTAACCTGCAGTTCAAACTTTTTGACATCAGCTCAATTCAGTCAGTGCTGAAGTTTGAGAACTTGCCTGAAAACATTTAGAATAAATCATCTAAGATGTTATTGTTAGAAGACCCACTCATTTTCCTGTTCCATTCTCCAAACCTTGTACAGGTCTCCCTTGAAGAAGAGGAATTTTCATTTTATATGAGAGGTTGTTTTGCTTTGAGACTTTTTTGCAATATTGCAAATACGCCATTAGGACATCTTCTGATGCTACTGAAGTACTAAAAACACCCCTGAAATACTAATAGCTTGTCACTCAGTTCAAGTTACCATCCTCAAAGGAAAAATTGGCTGGACTTCGCTCCACATGTCCCCAGTTTTCCCAAATACTGGCAATAGCCTGACAGCATGCTGTTTCTCATCCTCATTTCTTGAAGAGAGTGCTCATATATTTCCTCTGCCTATAACAAACTATAGATTAATATTAATAATTATCAAGTGAAAAATATTAATACACTCTCTTGGAAAATAGAATTATTTATATTCAGTTTCTCATTGAATATGGTAGAAACTTCAATCATCAAGGCCTTTTTCTGCCTTGAATCTAAGAAATGTTTTCTACCTCAGGTGGAAGAAGGAAGGGGATTGAATTTCCTTCTGCTTTAAAGTATAAAGGTCATTTATAAACTCCGAAGTACAAGCCAATTGCATAAGATTTTATATGCTGATAATCATTTGGGGTTAATTTTTCTGCATTATTCGTACCATTTGCTTATTAAAGCTTTGCTGTCATTCCAGCAATAGTAATGAATCACTCACACTAAGATGAAAACCATCACTGAGATAAGCAGTTGAGACTAGTTGTAGCAATCCGATTAGTATTAGTGTCTGCTTTGCACAGTTTAGGAAACTAATTGTGAGAACTAGTATTGGCAAAATAAATTTAGCCAAAGAGAAGAAAGGAAAGTGAAGAGGAGGAAATTTCAGTTTTTCAGTATCGGTTTGTATTGCAGCTGCAATGAGATTAAGTTCTCCAAGGAAATCAGATCACTGGAAGCAGGAATCAAGTAGGGCACAAAACCTCCTTCCACTCTTCTGCAGTGTCACTTCAAGTTTTTATAGTAGTATATGGATAGTTAAAATGTATTTTGTTAGCAATATCATGAGGATAGACTTTCAGGCAAAAAGGCCCAGAACTTTTTGAGTGAGCTGTCAGTTCATCCTTCAGGATGTGAAGCTGAAAATCACATGTTAGTGAAAGGAAACAAACAAGCATGGAGAAAATTTTAAAGTAACCAGGTGAAACATTTTTTGCATGAATTTCAGAGAAGCTTTAAAAAGCACCCACTTTGAACACTGACAAATATGTTGCTTTCCTGAAAAACAAATAAAATTACATAGTCATGTCCACATCTCTCATGTATATCAGAATCTTCTCTTGGTATCTGAGGAGACAAAAAGGGAGAGTTGTCAAATAATTTTCCCTTGGGATATATAAATTGCAACATTAATATGATATACTTGTAGGAAAATATAATCTAGAAAGTGCTATTATTTTCTTTTCTTAAATGGCAGTTTATTAAAGGATTTGGATCAAGGACCAATAGTGATATGACAAACAATACAATGGGGTTTGGGTGTTAAAAAGATGATAATCATTTAAGCACATGGAATCGTGACTAAACTCCAATGTATTTTTTGCTATTACAGTATTTTCAATACTGGCTTCAGAGCATTATTAAAACATTTAAACTTCAGTAAGAAGCTGTCTGAAGTACATAAAACATTTTAAACATAATTTTCAGATATGTTTTTTAGTAAATCAGTCTGCTGATGAAAATAGTTATGAAAACTTGCTTTATTTCTGTTCTTAAAAGAATCTTAAACTATAATTCTAGGGAAAATAAAAGCTATGCTTACACCATTACAGACCTGAAGCTGTTATTTCTGCTCAAGTTGTGACTTCAGTGTTTTGCTGACCCTGTTACCAAGCAGAAATTTTTTGCATAAGCTGATTGGTTCGTTATTATTATGAACTCATGCATGGGAATCTTGATAAGTTCACAAACAGTGCATTAACAGACTGGAGGAAGTAGCAAAAGACCAGTAATGGTCTTTCCGGAGGGTTTTTTGTTGTTGTTGTTGTTGGGGTTTTTGGTTTGTTTTCTTTTTTATCTTAAATTTTGGTGGCGTGTGTAAAAATGGTTAATGATATCTCTAATCATGAAAAAGTACAGCATTCCCTAATTATAGGAAAGTTGCTGTGGAACATTGTAAAATCAATGAATATATTAGTCATCCTACAGTATCTTCCAGTCATTCAATATAGCCTCAAGGTTTGACTTCATACCGTCCTAAGGAAGTATTTAGTTTCTTCATCAAACATCACTAAAATCAAAGTCAGACCATTATTCCTTTGAGTGTATGAATCAGACCATGGGCAAAGTCCTTTTTCCTAAGCCAGACATATTCTAAATTGACAAATAGGACTTCAGTGGAGCACTGTCTAAGTGTTTTGGGTTTTTTTTAAGTAGCTAACAGTGCAAATGGAAATTGTTTTTATGGTTTTCCATTGTTTGGCAGGTGTGTTGGTCAAAGAGATCACCAGTACTGTTTTACACACTTTTCATGGTATGTTTGTAATGCTTTACTCTGACACACTGTATTTCAAACTACTGCTGAGAAGCACTTTCCTGGGAAAGCCAGCATTACTGTCCCAGTTTTACAGATAGCGACAGGAAGGCACAAATACAATCACAATTTCTCTGTGATCACTAAACGTATCAGTAATGGGGAGGAATAGGAGCCTGCTTCTTCTTTTATAATATTTTTTACATAAGGCAGTTATTGAAATTAAAAATAATAATGTTCAAAATTGTGTTGTTTGGAATCTTCTTATGTCAAATTTTTTGGCTTATAAACCTCATTATCCAATTTTACAGTGGAGGCAAATCTTTCCTATAATCAGTATACCTTCCTAGCTTCCTTTTCTGTCTTCTAGTACATACTTCTAATTATATAAGCTTTAAAAATGTCTCATTACATGTTTTGCCATTAGTAAAAATATTTTTTAAATACACTTTTAATCTTAGAAATTATATTGGCCTTTATATCCAGGTGACCTCAATTTTGACATTATTTTAGTATGACTAAACTAGGCAGGATGTTTTCCGATTTTGCGAATCCTACTCTGTACCTGTCAGCATACAGCTGTGTTTATGGGAGTCTTAGAAAATTGGCGTTTAAAAGTCTCAGGAAGTATGAATGTGAATTGTTTTCTGCAAACAGACATGGTTTGACAAGCAGCTGTTAGAAAAGTGAAAAGTCTTAATTCTTTGCAGCATCCAAATTGCATGCCAGTCAATTGGAGACTGAGATAAATCTCTGCCTCTAGAACAGGAGGTAAACAGTATAATGTGTCAGGATCTCCTGATTCCTAGTTCCAAGATTTGCAGTACATTGCATTACCTGTTTGGAAATATCGTTAACTTGTTTTTCACATCTGTAAAGGAAGGCAGTATTTACTTTTGAAACCCTTGGAAGGCAAGTGAGCTGTATGCAAACAATACTCAAGGCACTTGAATGCATGTTCTTTCCTTGTAGGTCACTCTAACAAGTATTCCTTTACCTGTCTGCAAAATACAGTTTCACGCTTTGAACGTTAATATAGCTCACAGCAGAATTACAATAGCAGAATTACAATGGCAGATAACTTAAACATGACAACATGTGAATGTTCTTGTATAAGAAAGCCTGCCCTAAACTCTCACATTTCTTAAGCTGCATAATAGTTTAGCACTGAACACTTACAGCCATCTGTGAAGATGGCATGTAGCCCATTTCTAATAGGTGCCAAATAAATATGTTTTAGATAGGAATCTTGAGCAATACTGCAATTGCTATCTTAGCTACAGAAAGGTCATGCATTGTGACAGTTTCGCCAAGCATCTCTTTACACTTCATGATACTTGTTGACACTAATGCCAGAAAACGAGGATTTTTCTTAGCAGTGAAAGTAGGCACCTGTGCCTGCCCACAAGGAAAATATTATTGTAGGAATGACCTTGAATAACAGAACTTGTCAGAAAACTTAACATGTGAAAGTCCTGTAGCAATCCTCTATTATTAATCTAATTTCAGAGTGCTTTAGTAAATTAAAGAACAGGCCACAGATTTCAAACTTTTCAAAGAGATTGGTGACTGTTAATGAAAAGAGGAAGTTTGCCTCCAACAAATGGTCATCTTTAGCTGTAAAGGGATATTACATATTTGCTGTTTGTCGTGAAGCTTAGTCATCTTTATAACAGATTATAGCTCTTAATTAAGATCAGAAAAGTTGTAACTTGGAAAATATCTAATTGATAAAGTGAAACTTTCTGCTTTGTATCTTATTGTCTTTTTTTTTTTCCTTTAAACGCCTGCCTTTTAGCATTTCACAAGGAATTACTTGTATAGTCCACTGTAATTTTCTTCATAGTTTAATGCCCCAACTTACATGATAAATTCAAAACTTTGAGTTATCATCACATAGAAGCCTTTGAAGAAATTTTATATCTTGAAAATACTTTTTTTTTTTTAAATAGGCTAAAAATCATACTGTAGATGGTATCTGGAAATTCTGCTTACATAAAGAAATGGAATCATAGAATTGTTAGGGTTGGAAAGGACCTTAAGATCATCTAGTTCCAACAGTATGAAAATGGATGAACTGGTTCATTATTTGTGGAACTTTCTGCTTTGGCTATGCTGATGAGCTGTGATTCCAAGTTGTCTTTTTGTACCTAGAAGCTTGTTTTTCAGGTGAGGGCATGATTATGGTCCAAAATAATCAGTACTGCTAGTGTTACAAACTGCAAGGGCGTAATCTGTGCCATCTGTGGAATAGCAGGAACTGTAATAGAGTATCTCTACATTGACATGCAGTTGGAGTTAAGGTATTGTCATCAGTAGTAAATGCGAAGATATTGTTTTATTGGCCCCTATTTGTGATGGTGATTTATGTTACTCAAATACAGCAAGTAGAATTGGTGCAATTTGCTTCAGAGAAGGCCAGTGGCCAGCATAGAGGTCTTAGTTACTGGTGAAACATGGAATCGTAGAAGAAGCCTAAAATGCAGGTAAGTTAAGAACTGTTTCTTGCAGCAGTATTCGATGTGTGAGAAGAGTGGTCCTCACAAACAGCACTGAGCTTGTGTTCAGGCATCCCTGAACAGTTGTGGCCTTTGACACTGACCTTCTGTGTATATTTTGGTAAGAATATTTTATATCTTCAATATCCCTCCTTTTCTGATGATTTCTGATGAAATCATAAATCACCAGGCAGGGTGGTTTGTTTTTCTGTACAGTGTGTGGTATAGTGTATTTTTGAATTTGATTAGCTCCATCTGTCATGTTACTGTAATAGGTCCTCCTTATATCTACACCCCCAAAAAATGATTTGTAAGTCTAACTGATTTTTTGTTAGTCATACTCTTTACTATTAGGAATTGTCCTGAGTTCAAATCATCATTCAAGGATTTAAATTCAGAGGATTTTTGTAGAAAAGCATTTCAGTTCTGTTTGTTTATCCTGATTTTATGTGTAAGTTCATAGAATCATAGAATGATTTGAATTGGAAGGGACCATAAAAATCATCAGTTTTCAACCCTCTGCCACAGCCAGGGACACCTTCCACTAGACCAGGTTGCTCAAAGCCCCATCTAACCTGGCTTTGAACATTGCTAGGGATGAGGCAGCCACAACTTCTCTGGGCAACCTGTTCCAGTGCCTCACCATCCTCCCAGTAAAGATTCTTTCCTAACATCTATTCTAAATCTCCCCTCTTTCAGCTTAAAGCCATTCCCCCTTGTCCTGTCACTACATGCCCTTGTAAAAAGTCCCTTTCCAGCTTTCTTGTAGGTCCTGTTTAGGTACTGGAAGGCTGCCATAAGGTCTCCCCAGAGCTTTCTGTTTTCCAGGCTGAACAAGCCCAACAAGAACCATATACATTGGGGTTTCTTCGAGTATAAAGTGAGTTACTGAGATTTATTCTTTATTTTTCATTTTAGTCTTTAAAGGTTTATTCTTTGTTTTTAATTTTATTGACCAAGCGAGGTAAGCAACAGCAGTACAAGGGATATAGATGTAGTAAATATAAAATCATAGACTTATGATCATGGTACAGACTTGTTATTCAGCCTTATAGGTTTATCTTCCTGCAGCATTGCTTTAAGGAAGTCATAAGGCATTTTCAGTAACAGCAAGGAATCTTAATTTTATGCTAAAAATGTGTTCAAAATCACATTGATTGGTCTTAATATTTATCTTAACTATTCAAATCACTTTAGCTTTCAAAATATGTTGCACTTCAGGCTGACATGCTTGCACAAGATCTTCCTTTAGATGAACTTGTATACTATTCCTTATTCTACTGAATTCCCCTGATTTCTTATGCATCTCTTTTGTTTGGTTTTGGTTTTAATATACTGAAATATTATTTGGCACTTTTGTTTCCATATCACAAAGTTTGCTTGCTGGTTATTAAGCATACTTGGACATTCTCACATGAATATTATGGGAATATATTTAGTACCCATTATTTAATAAACAATATTTATACTGTAGAATAGGTAGAGAATATCAGTTGGATATGGTTGAAGCTGGTTTCTAACCAAACCAAAGGAAGGACAGTTTTTTATTAAACATAATTCATGCAGCTGTAGAAGTTAGCAAGCGATTCCGTGTATACTAACATTGTAGAAAGTTTCAAGGCAAGACTGTAAAATTCATTCAGAAATATATAGAAGCCATGTGGTTCCAAAACTACCTTTAATTAAAATGGAGTCTGAAAGAGCACAGGAGAAAGTATCGTGTACATCTGCCCTATTTTTGCTTTTCTTTTCCCTGGGCACCTCTTTATGGCTTCTTTTGAAAGAAAATTGTTGTTGCCTTCTTCCCTGCACTGTAGACTGGTTCATAGCTGAAAGTATTTACAAAAGGCTCTTTGTACCAAAAACATTTTTTAAAGTTCAGTATTTGATTTTGATCTGAATGGAAACCCAAAGATCTTGTTATGCCTGTTGAAGAAAGAGTAATAAACTTGCAAATTAAATTTGTAATAGATATACACAATATAATGCAGTCCTAGTGTGTAGTATAATATTAATTTTATTTGTATGAAGTTTCAGTGAAGTCTACAAGATCATTCCCGACTCTTTGCTGAAGTATAAACGTCAAGTTACAAAGTCAGTGCCTGTAAATAGACCTAATAAAAGTAATTAAAATAAAGGTTTTTTTAGGTATAGTATGACAGAGAATGGCATACCCTCTTTTAAGTCCATCAGAACATATATAAATATATACATATGCTTAATATATAAAATGTTGTATGTTGTCCTTGTAAAATGCTGTGTTTGTACATCTGCATTTTGCTTTTTCTTGTCCATGAGATTCTAACAACCTACATCTTAACATTTCCTGTGATTTACAGTATGGTTGTAGTTGTAATGTTCAGATTTGAACAGTACAGTGAACCTTATGGACAATTGCTGTAGCTATTAGGAAAGGAAAGTACCCTTCTGAGTAATACAAATCTGAGTTAATTTGAAGAAAAAAATTAATTCTCTTAGGATACTTGCTGGGAGAATGAGACATTCTTCTGAAAGCTATGGTGAAAGGAAACATTTAATCATTTTATAACCTTTTAAAAGTTGTGGAAATATTTTCTTGGAGTATAAAGTAGATATGAAGTAGATAGGATTTTAAGTACTCTTTGGATCATTTTAAAAGAGATTCAGCATCAGAATCAAGCCTATTAGACTTCAGTGAGGAAGACTTTTATCTTGTAATACCCACTTGGTGCCATGAGGCTTAACCAGGACCCTGCTGAAAATTTTGATAACTGCTTCAGGCAGACGTTGCATGGTGCGTTACTTAAACATTTATTATTTGCGATCTGATAACTTCAGTTAGTGGAGAAACACTGGATTTAGAGTCAGTAAAGTAGACATTTTATCAAAAGACAGAAGGTAAACTACTTTCCTACCATTCACTTCTTCACATTATGGTAAGAAATTTTTCAGACTTGATCTGACATAGCAAAGAGATTTTGGAATTATTTTTGATTGCTAAAAAAGTGAGGTTCAATAAAAAAAAATCTGTTGCAGATATTACTGTTTTTCATTCATGCATATAGTGTATATAGATTACGTATGTGTGCAGTGGTCTGGTATAATGTAGACCTGAACTCAGAGATGCTTTTCTTTTTGCTAATCCTGCTGGTAGTGTAGAATAGTTTCTGTGTGGCTGTTGGTAGACAATTGCTAATTTGCTATCATTCAGATCTTACAACTTGAAGTTTATTGAAAATATTCTTATGAAGGGTAAAGCTGAATGGAAAGTTCCATTTTTTAACTGATTCTTTACTAAATCAGGGAGTTGGAAAACCAGCTTGAAAATGCCTCCATTTTTCTTGAAAACATGAGTAAAACATTACATAAAATGTGCTTCTTTACATAAAACATTTCAGTTTGCTGGAAGAAAAGTACTTCTATTGAATCTTACAGTAATAAAAAATCAATATAACTGTTGCATATAAAGCATTTAAAATGAAAATTCTAACTTTTTTTATCAGAATAATTCACTAAATTTGACGTGAACTTATGTGCAACCATCTGACTCTAAAATGCATCACTCCACAAATAAATTATTTTTAAAATTTTGGTGAGATATGATATTGAGTCTGATTTAGTTATGAGTGCTGATGTGTTAACAGCTACCATCTGCTATATGTAAATGGAAGAAGGGAAATACAAAATAGAAACAGCAAATGATGTACCCTTGTCATATCACAGGCTATGTGATATGACTATTCCACAGTTTGGTGAGATGAAGTCGTTACTGAAAATAAAGTTACAGATCAGAAGTTTAAAAATTGATTATATTCCTCACATCCCAAGTTTGACATACCATAAATCATTACTGTCTCAGAATAAACTGCTAGTTACTCTATTAATAATATTCAGTTCTTAAAGGTTGATTCTAATTTTATATATGTAATTAGAGTAGCAAATTAACAGATACACTGTGTAACTAATTACTTGTGTTTAAATTCTATTATCTGTGTTTTTAATTGATAGTGAGCAAAAATAAATTTAAGGACCAAGACTGTCTCTGAAAAATTAGAAATTGAGGTTTGAAATATTTTTAACCATTCTTTCCCGTGTGCAAAGTTGTCATTTGTGTTATGCCACTTAAGTTAATTGTGGCCTACACTCAGAAATAAGACTATATGGTAAAATCTTCAATATTTGGAATATGCAGGCTGTGGGACTGGAAAGCTGCTTTTGTCTACTAGTATGAGTCTGGTTTTGACAGACCTCTTCTTATTGAAGCTCTTCTTATTGAAGGCTTTCAGGTTTCTTCAGTGGTTTTGGTTGATACCAACAATTCACATAGAGTTTACAGACATTTATAGACCCTTTTTTCCACACTCTTAAACATGATTTGAAAACATGGAACACACAACGATTTTACAATGTAAGTCCTTTGTTTACATTTGTATTAAATGCTTTGGGACTAACATAACAGGTTTAATCTTTCTTAAAATAATGTTGAGATCTTAACAATTATATAAGCTGTAATTACACGAGTGACTAGTGAACAGCTGTCATTTATAAAGCATCCTAATCAGAAATTTTACTGATGCTAAATGAAAAGTGATGTAAGGGTTTCCAAATTTTCAAACTGAAGACAAACTGAGTACTTGAATTAGTCAAAATAATTGTCTAATTTGGACAATGAATTCTTCATTTTGATAACTCTGCCTTGGATAAGTATCTTCATTGGTAGACAAAGGATAGTGATTTCTAACTATTAGTTATAAACAATATTTTGACATCTTTATTGGACATTGTTGGATTAAATCTAATTGGATTTTGATTGCCTAGAGGATTTGTAATGGATTACATAGCAGGAGTCATTGTGTTATATTTACAGCTATAATACTTAAAATTCAGCCCCTCATGAACAATTTCATTTAATGATTCTATGGCATGTTAAAATCAGGAGTGAAAGGAAAACACTTGCTTATTGCCTATCATAAGTATGAATCTACAGAGCAAGAAAATAGAAGTCTGAAGTTTCTCTGTTGGGTGAAGGGAAAAATATAATTTACTTATGAATTCCTTATTAATTGAGGAATTAATTAATTAAGGAACATATTATATTGGGAAAATGGCAGAGCCAGATGAGCAAGATTTTTGTTTATTTTTTTAATCTCACTGTGCTGCATGACTCATTTCATGACAAAATAATCTCCTCTTGATTTGGATTAACTTTCAGTCTATGTTTATAATGGCCAGTTTTCAAAAATAACCTTTCAGCAGTCAGCACAAAATTTCATAGCTTCCCTGACCTTTGAGCAGATATACTTGGCAAGTTGTGCCTACCTGCAGTAATAATTTTCCAGTGGGTAAAAACATGTCAGGCAAAAGTATGTTCTGGGGACTCTTCAGAGTTCCTGTTGTTGCAGAAAAGGTGGAATAACTGAGGCATCAAATAGGAAAGGGAGTCCACAACTGCAGTAGCAGACCTGGAGTGAGACCATTGTATGTAACACATTTGGGAAGGAGGAGAAGTATACCTACTGTCCTGCCTTGGTAGCCAGATCTGCCTACAGTTGCTCTCCTTTTCACACAATGCAGAGCTCCCCCAGTAGTTTCTGTTAGGGTCACTGCTAAAAAGTGGAAGTATGTCATGATGCTAGAATCTGTCTCTTTTAAGCTCTGAAATTAAACAAAAGAGCTCATTATCAAGAGCTGGTAATTTTATCAGGAAACAGTTTGTCAGCATGGTGTTCCTTCTGAATTCTAATTCACATGTCTTTATTCTGGTTTGAAGAAGGAATTTTGCTGCACATTTCTGTTCAGGTCTAGCAAATCCTCCCCCTATTGAAGTATATATTCTATTTTTCAGCTGTAGAATAAGCAGTAACAGCAGGCTGCTCACTGACCTTGCAAAACAGTCTTAATGTTTTGCTGTATCTGCAAATGTTCTTTAAACAAGTCCTCATGTTTATTACATGCATTTTAATGGACCCATAAAATCAAAACAACTTTATATTTGTGATTGCCACTTCTTTCCTTTGTAGTGCATAACTGTTTATATACAACAGTGTGAAACAGTTGCTGTACTTCAGCAGCTGGCAGTACTCTAGATATCCCCGAGAATTCTAAAATTAAAAACAAAAAATGGGTGCTATTCATGCTGAGCTCCATGGACTTTGATGATGTTCTGTAGGAGAAGCTTGAATAACCAATTTCCACGAGTGTTAAAAGATATTGGGGAAAACAATCAAAAATAGAAGCTCTGCATTAGAAGGTAAACGTTACACCTGCCTAGTTATTTCATAGACTAGGCTCTATGATCTTGGGAAGAAATTTTACTGTAACTTTGAAAAGTGGTTTCATCATTAGCCTTGGTTAGGGACTTTATTTAAACACGACGTGCTTTAAGATGACACGTGTCATTTATATTGCTGTTACAGCTGAGCTTTAGTCATGCTTCAAGGAGCTTTTTTTTTTTTTTTTTTCACAGATTTGGAAAAAAATAGAAATAAGGTTTGGAAAG
>NDXB01012033.1:0-23140 GCA_002631895.1 Agapornis roseicollis
AGCACTCGGTGGGTAAAGAACTGGCTGGATGGCCGCACGCAAAGAGTTGTGGTCAATGGCTCAATGTCCGGCTGGAAGCCAGTGCCGAGTGGTGTCCCTCAGGGATTGGTGTTGGGACTGGTCTTGTTCAACATCTTTGTTGCTGACATGGACAGTGGGATTGAGTGCGCCCTCAGCAAGTTTGCTGATGACACCAAACAGTGTGGTTTGGTGGATACACTGGAGGGAAGGAATGCCATCCAGAGGGACCTTGACACGCTTGTGAGGTGGGCTGATGCCAACCTCATGAAGTTTAAATCATGTACTGCTTTCCTACCTGCCACTATGTGTCTCGTGCCAAAACACATGCAGCATGGGATTATAGAAACTACCTTTTGTTTTTTGTTGTTTTGGTTTTTTTTTGACCCTAGCTTCATTACCAACACATACATTTCAGTGTGGATGAGCCAGGGAGTTTTGTCAGTCAGCTCTTTTCTGTATTGTTCATGCCTTTAACCTAACCTATGTTGTAGAAGCTGTACTTGCTTAGTACATGCTTAAATGTGTGCTTAAATGCATGCACACCGTGATTTGTTGGGTATGTGGCAAGAAAGTAATTTAATTCTTTTTTTTTTTTTTTTAATTAGCTGCTCTGCATTACCACGAAATAATTTCCAAAGAGGTTCATTTCTTGTCTCTTAGGTAGCACATCAGGTGGTCTTCAAGATTAATTGCATCAAGTATTATTCTTTACAAAGTCATGTGTCCCGTCCTACTACAGGCAGGCTCTTATCTTTAAATACATGGAGGATCTGAAGCTCTCTTGCAACATGTTGACAAAATTGATCCAAAAAGCACCAAGAGAAGCCACTTTGAATGCTTCTTTAACCTACAGTTTGCATATTTTCAAAGTTGTCCTATTTCTGTTATTCCATTTTTTAATGTTAGTATCAATAATCTAGTAATGCTAATTTCATGGAATCTTTCATTGTCATTTTAAGATTTCCTTTGCATTGGTTAAGGGCAGGTACTTAAAGTGAAATACTTGATTTTATATGTGCACCAAATGGTTGTGCCCAGGTAGGGGCTGAGGGATCTCTGGGAGGACAGGTTGTGTCTGTCCCAGGCTGGGCACAGCCGCTTCCAGTGGTCCCATGGCCAGGCACAGCTGAAGTGGTTTTTTGATTTTTGTATTTGTTTCTCACCAACCAAATATTTTTTTATATGGCAGTAAATTAATTTAGCTTTGTTCAAGGTGAGTGTGATTGGCAACTGAACTCCCTGTCCTTGTCTCAACCCACAAACTTTTTTATCCAGTAGAGGAGGGGGTGAAAGAGCAGCTGGGTGGGCTTTGGGCAGCTGGACATGATCATCACAATATATTAATCCAAGAATACATCAGATGAAACTGTGGTGGAAGTTAATATCTGATAAGGTCACTGAAGTCAGTGCAGTTGCTAAAGGAATGAAGGTAAACTGTCGTTCATTCCAGTCATCTATGCACCTCTTGAAAGGGCTGACTTGAGCTTGATGCTGAACACTGACGTTTAGCTCCCAAATAGTGATGACTGTTAGCACTTCTGTATCATCCTGATTTTTAGGTATAGCCATTTCCTTGCTTACGCATGCCATATAGTATGCTTTCACATTCTTTTGTTCCTTCAGCAATTTACTTGTCAAAAGGAAAGCCAAAATTAAGCCTAGTCCTGCAAATCCACCTGTCAAACTCTCGTCTGCTGTCTCCATGATGTTTTGGGATTGTATTTACCCATTCAAGTTGGATAGCAGGAGTGCTCTGAAAAAGCTCACTGATTACATTTACCTACGGACAGACAAAACAGGATAAATTTGACTGACAAAATGGGGTAAATTTCAGAAATCTCATATCCTTCCCCATCTTTTCTAAAAATGCTAATAAAGGGGTTTGAGGTTCACCCAAGAGGTAGTAATCTTAAAAAAGCTATAGATCTAGAGATCAAAAGCACTTTAACACATTTTCTATTTATGCTTCTCACAGCCAAGCCAGATAAAGTTTTGTCAATGTAAAAGAAAACAAAACATCAAAACGTTTACAAAGGGTGCAAGGACCATTTTAAACAGTCTGTCTCTGTGATGAATGGCAGCAGTGTCGTTGTGGGAGCTCATTTTTTGGGCAGTTTTGCAGCAAAGTGGTGTGCTATATGAAACATAGTTGCCACCTCTAGCTAAATCAACCCAGATATATTTGCTTAAGCACTGTTTAGTTAAATCTATTCCATCTTAATCCAATCAGAGTAGCATGAAAAGCACATACAGCTTTGAGTACCTGGATTATTCATATGATACAGGTATCACTTGGTGGTGCTCAGTGCAATCACTGCCTGCATAGATTCGCTTGTTACATTTCCTCACCGCTATTCCTGAAGATAAAGACACAGTAAGAGTTAGTGAAAATTTTCACCTTATAGATCTTGTTTACTGGTGGTGAGGAAACATTTAATGATTAATGGCCATCTATTGAAGGCTTAATAACCTTGCACAGATAATATTTTTTTTAGATGGCAGTGGTGTATCATAACAAACAACTCTTTATGCTGCCATAAACCCTGACTAGACTGTCATTATTGTTTTTCTTTCTAAATTACGGTGAAATATAGATTTTACACAAGGATCTGCACCCTTTTAAAGGTAAGAAGGTTTTTCTGTCAACATTAGCTTAAGTCAGAGGCCCTCCCAGAAGTTATGCCAATATTTTCATAACAGCCTGCTAATGAAAGCTGAAGTGTTCTAGATGATGAGGCAGTGCCCAAGTCTAATGAGTGAGCAAATGTACAGGCAGTAATTAGTTGCTGTCTTGCTGACCCCTTTCTTGATGGAGCACATGAAAGCATTATAAGGGTCCTCCAAAACATTCCTATCTGAATATGAGCACTGCCTTTTGAACAGGAGCATGATTTGTGCAACAGGATAGGTCTGGAAAGGCCAGAACAGGGCTACACAGGGTTGTCAGGCACAAGGTTGGTGAAATAACATAGCTCCTGGGACTGCTTTATTGATGCCAGTACTGTGTCCTAATTCTGCAGCAGTTCAGCAATGGGAGAATGCCAGGACAGCTTTCTGTCCTACACTGAGTCTGTATATCAGGTCCAATGTGCAGCATTAATGGAATGCTACTCAGTCCTTTTTTTTTTTTTTGCACTCAGTGTGGGTGCAGAATATGTCTAAGAAGAGGGAGGACATTCTTGTTGTATAAGTTTGTGAACTGGGTTTGCATTGCTGTTTTTTTTTTTTTCTTTGATCCTTATTTGTGACAAGACTTTGCTACTGAAGTTTTCTCAGAATTAAACTGTTCTTACCTGTTCAGTCTGTTGCAGACTTGAAAAGTCCATTTATTATTTTTTTTGTTCTATTCTTTGTTTTGTAGCAGCCTAGTGCCAATGCCAACACAGGAGAAAGAAATTGCTGGAAAAGCAAAACTGTGCATCAAAGTTAAATGAACCATTTGAAGTAATAGCAATATTGGCTCTCTGGGATCTAACATTTAAAATGTCAGAGTAGAAGAAATTTGCAGAACCAATATGACTTTATTTAAAGGACAAGGTTAATGATTATTTGCATGCATATTTACTTTTTTTGCCTCTGCTGTTTTCTATTTCCTATTAGGCAGATGATAAAGATACTGGGAATTACAGTGCCATGCAATACAGGCTCATCATTCCTCCAATCAAGGATGGTAAAGAAGGTTTCGTGATTGAAGCTTACACCGGGCTAATAAAAACTGCTATGCTGTTCAAAAATATGAGAAGGTCTTATTTCAAGTTTCAGGTCATTGCAACTGACGATTACGGAAAAGGACTGAGCAGCAAAGCAGAAGTACTTGTAAGTATGAGGCGAGCATTATCTTTATGGAATAATTCCTGAGGAAATTCAAACACTACATAAAGTTAAACTCCCGGCAGAACTATAGGAAGGCCGTAACTGTTTATTTTATCTTTTTAAGTCACTGAAATACGGTATTATTTTTTAAAAAACAAAAGCTGTCTTGACAATCTGAAACATATGTTCATGTTTCATGGCACAGTTACTGATTTCAGTAACTACAGCAGACATGATATTCAGTATTTTATTTATTCAATGAGCCATTGTTAATAGTTCAATTTAGATTCTAATTGTCTGCATTAAGTATGGACCTTAAGTTATGCTCTGGGTATTTTGGACTCAGATGGCAGCAAAAAGAGTGCTGAGTTTATGCATTACAAGTATAAAGCAGGTCACACCTGCGTGGTCAGACACATGTATCTCCAAATCATCTCCACCTGGTCTCTAAGCCCGCAAGATGCAGCCAGCTCCTGTATCAAAGGTGTGAAGCAGGGTTAGTGTGCATTAAGCCTGAGTTAATAAGCCAAGGTGAAAGCTTGCTAAACTGCGCTTTGTGTTAACATGAGTTAACACAGATTCTGGATTGGAGTTACATCTGGTGTATCATGTAGTGCAGGCAAATACCTGAGCAAACAGTCTCTGAAAGCTAGAAGTCAGTTGACTTACTGGGGAGAGCCAAAGTGGCCATGTCTTGGTTGGCTATGTCTTAATTTCTTATGTCCAGGAATAATTTTAGGGTAAGACTATACTTTAAGTTTTCAGGGAAGCAATATTTAAAAACTGACACAAACTTTAAGACTTGAGCTTATGGGTTTGTGCTGAGTAAAGGACATTGACTTAGTCCAGACAAAGAAATAATCAAAGCTAAATTTCTTTAAAGGCTATGTAACTTGATGGATTGCATTAATATTAGCATAATGTCATAGGGATGAAGTGCATTATCTAGTTCGTGGGAACAGTGTCAAATGATACAGATGGTAGCCATAATACTTGGTATATTGAGTTATGCAGGAATTCAGCAAGTAAACATAATGTACGATGTCCTCATTCTTGACCCCCCAAAATGATAGGGCATTCTTATGCAATTTATGCAGTAATAGTATATTAAAATATAGCCAGAAGGTACCAACATTAAAATTAGAAAGTGAAGTATGTCTCATTAATTTATAGAGGTATCTCAAAGTTGTCTGAGTGATGAACAGTATATTCAGTGGGTTTGAGGAAGGCATGAAAGCTTAGAATAGCTGTAGATACAATTACAGACTGACACCATCCCACCATAAAAGTTTGGTTTGCACTGAGCGTGATCCAAAAGTAAAGATCCTTCCTACCTAGACCAAGCTGTTCCCAGTTTCACGATCTGAATAGAATTTGTCCTGCTGTCACTGGTGTCAGTTGTTCAGACTAGGAGGTGTTATTCAATGCAAGCTCAGGAAGCACACATAGATAAGGGAAATTAATTTAATTACTCATGTGCAAAACAATAAGATATGGGGGAAGAAGATATGATTGCACTGGATGGAGATCTAGGGAGAAGATGATGACACCAGGAGGGACAGTACTGGGAAGAACCTGAGCAGAGCAAGGTATCCTCCAGAACTGGAGCCAGAAAACTTCCTCAGAGCCCTGGCACAGGTCCTGTGAGCAGCATAAACTGCCAAATACACTAGTAAAATGTCTTCACACAGTAGGGGTTGTCCATGCGTTCCATGTTCCAGTCTGTTCCTACTGGCTGGGACTGGCAGGATGTCATATTAGACATCTGTAGATCTACTGTTTGATTCTATGTGATGGAATTTCCCTTTTTAGCCTCCATGAGACAAAAGAAAGAAATAAGAAATTACATTTTAAACCAATTTTGCTGCAAGTAAGCCCTTACAGCTAGTAAATGTGGACAGTAAATATTCACTATGGTATCTTTAACCAAATGGTTTTTGGGGTTTCAGAGGGGTCCCAAGGCCCTTTCCTCATTCAGCTTTCAGCATAAGCTACTCCCAGGAACCCATTGGTGCCATATAATGATCAAGAATGTAGGCTCTGCCTTGCTTCATTTAAAAATTGGAAAGTGCCTAATGAATGAAGCATGGGATCAAATGGGTTGCAGGCTAACAGTTATCAACAGTTAATATGCTTTTCTTGCCTCTGCTGCAAACTTCTAGTTTGTTGTGCTACTTATTTAATTTAACCTGGAACTTATCTAGTTCTCACCAATATATTCTTCAGATATTTATGGACATGAGACATCTGAACATGCTGACTTCCAGCCCTATAATTGAGGCTCGTGCCTGCTATTTAGCATCACAGTACCAGGCTGTATTTGCTATTTCAGTAGTCTGGAAGTAGCAAAAAGCATTCTAAGGAACAGTGAGTTGAATGATCCCTGGTAACGGTTCCCCCAAAAGCTTGCAGAAAGCAGTGACCCTGATCCCTCAGAGAGAGCCTTTGGTTTCCCACCCCTTCCATCTCTGCTCCCAGCATGTTTCCATCTCTCCTGGAGTAGAAGGGAGCACTCTCTTCCCACAGCTTTTGTTACAATGTAGTTAGGTTGGATTTAGTTCCTCAGCATAATTCTATTTGTAATAATTGAAAAATGAAAGCCTTTACAAATGTGGATAGCAACCTTGTTAATGTTACTATGGAAACCTTACCTTTATCTTGATTTTTCTTCAACATACTTGTTTTGTTATAACTTGTCATGAATGTGTGCTTTTGTATATGAACAAGTAATTATAATTGTGATTCCTTGAATATCACAAGAACTATTACAGGTTTTTTAGGTGTTGCAATTATGCAGTACTCCATGCACAGGTGCACAATGACTGGCTAGTGTAGTTAATTCTATAAATATATCATAGTTTTAGAGTTCCTTTCAATGATCTTTGTCTAAAATTTGAGTTCATTATAGTTCTCTTTTTCTTACACAGAAGTGTGTACATGCTACTCAGTGTGTCTGATGACATTTCAAGAACATTTAAATATTTAAAGTTGAATTAAGCTTCAAAGCTGGTGAATCAGTGTTTGATGTGAAAATACATTATGGTTTGTCTGCTGAAGTACTTACAGGGCTCAGGCTTCTCTTTTGAAAATCAGGGTGTTTTTTTAGATTTGAATTGGATAACTCTGATTTTTAAATTTATAAGGTTTAGCATTGGCCTACTTTTCCAAACTGACCTCCAGAATCCTCTATAGGGAGTGTAAGTTTTGGAGTATAATGTTTGCTGTCATGTTTATATGGACATTAGACAAGTTTTAAGAAATGTTTTATTTTCTCCAGCAGTATGAGAAGTAACGATTCCTTTCATAACCTAAGGGGAAGTTGGCTGTGCTAGTTAAGACAGAGCTATTACAAAATGAAAAAAATATTTGAAAGGGAGGAAAAAGCATGCAGTCATTTTACTGGAAGGCAGCTTTGGGATAAAAAATATCTTGCGGAGACTGGATCAGGAGAAGTAAAGCAGAGTTTACCATCTCTGCTGAATATGATGCATATGTGTAGTCCCTTGTGCACCTTGTTCAACCTGTCATTGAGAAACAGAAGGGTTACATTGCTTTTGTGGTAGAAAATGCTAATGTGAGAAATTTGTTCTGAGGTCAGTCTGTTCTTAGGTGGAATTCTGGAATTTTTAATTATTTTTTTTTAAAGAAAACACAAGTATTTAAGTGTATTTGTGACTTTTTTTTCTGGCCCTCTTAGAGGAAAAAGTTAAAATGTAAAATCTACATGGTAATGTAAAATCTACAGATGCATGATTCTGTAAGTGAAGTCTAAACTGTGAAGACCAGGTTTCATAGCCTGTCCCTGTATTCTGATGCAGTCCTGCAATTACATTTCTAGTTAAATCTTTGCCTGCTGTTTATTGGTTTTGGCTGCCAAGAAAAGCAAGATTTCCCAGCTCACTCCTAATTAAAATGAGAAATCTGTATATCAGGGCATGCCTATGATGGCAGGAAAGTAATTATTCCATTCTTTTTGTATGGGGAGGATGCTATGCATGGGAGTGCCAATTGAATTTCACTCTTTTGTTTCCAGGTCTCTGTGGTCAATCAGTTGGATATGCAAGTCATCGTCTCTAATGTTCCTCCCACCCTTGTGGAACAAAACAAAGAACAACTTATAGGGTAATAATTTTTTTTTACTCTACAAATTTCAGACAATTCACTGGGTTTATATTTAGATTCAGCAAAGAGTGCTCCCTTTTATGCCATGATCTTCTTTGTTGCCAAAAACTTGAAAATGAGCAAGCAGGTGTTTTGATGGGGAGCACAACTGGCTGAGTGGGAGCACCACTCCCCCCACCTCCAAATCTGCATTTTGTCCCTCCCCCAGAGACGGCAGATCTACAGCACTCCTTTAATTGCACATTTGCCCACTTTGCAGGCTGAAACTTGATTTAGAGCTGCACCTAATACAGACCATAGTGGAACCTGCAAACACTGAGCACAGAAACTGCATCTGTCAGAATCCAGGGTATAAAACAAAGCACATCTCCAAAAGGTTGAGGCAGCATGTCTCAGTGAGCTGTATTGCATCACTATGATTTTATTCTGGTGATGTAGCTGTAAGGGAAAGTAGAATTTAGAAAAATTATAGTGGTATAGTTAATACCACTAGCTTCTTTCAGATTCTTTCCAACCCAAACCATTCTATGTTATTATGATAAAATTTTAATTGAAAAACAGTGGTTACAGGGTGTCAGTATAAAGGCCTAGCAGGCATAAAATGTTATGATGGGGGGATGGGTAATTAGAAACCTTAATACCTGGCAATAAAAGGGATATATTGTATCGTATTGGAAACCAGCTAAAATCCTTTTGGTAAAATATGTTTAATAGCATTCATATACCACAGCATCATCAGCTGCTAGGAGTCAGGTTTTCAATTCCAAATACTTTTTGTAAGTCAAAGACAATTTCCTATACTTTGTGTCATTAGGCATATGATCATGATTTAGACAATACAGGAAAGAAAATACTCTAGCAAATAGTTTAGAAACATTTCTCTCTATTCTTCTGTCACTTTATTAAACACTGATAAATGGCATTTCTCAGATTTCAACAGGTCTGTTCCATCCTGCCTGTTGTCATACCTTTACCTCTCCACGTAATTTGAAATACCTTGGGGATGGTGATATAATCACCCACTGAAAAAGAATATGTTGTCTGTAAATGGCTAATGTCTTCACTGGGCTAGGAAAAAACATCAGTGGATTTGCTTCTGAAGATACAGAATGTTTACCTTCTCCTTCTCTATTTTTAGCCAGGTGTAAGTTAGCTCTGATAGATTCTAACATCAGAAACACTAATTAAGTTGTTCAGACAATAGCCTGTATTCACAGGGACTCCATTTCTTAGAGCTAAGAATAATAAAGGAGTCTGCTTGCTTAACACTTAAGATCTAGTTTTCCAAAAGTGTTGGCTGGGGAGACAAAAGAACAATATATCTTTAGGGACAGTAATAGGCAATGTTTGTTTCTGCTTTACTAAGCCTCCAAGTTCACCTTAGTGTGCTACATTGTGCAATTTTTAATTTGCAGAGTAGTTTGTAGCCTTTATGTGCTTCTGCTTTCTTGAGTGATAAAGATGAACATGTGTTCAGTACTATTTGTTTCTAAGTGACACAGGACAATCTCATGCTAAATTGGACTTATGATGTGTTTGAGATCCTCCCAGTTTTGGACTGACCTTGTGCCAAGAAACCACCAGCAAGATACTGATGTCCCTTATAGAAGGTGGTTTAAAAGCAGGATGAAACAAGCCTGGCTTCAATCAAGAGTGTCAACCACATGTCATTATTCATGGGACTTGAGAGCATGAATGCTGCAACATGTGACATGGCAAGAACAGAAAGAGCATATAGCATATTGCCCTTTCACAATCCCTGCAACGGTCTGCTTTTACAAACACTGGAGCAGCTTGTTTCCAGCTCCTAGCAGGTCTCAGCAGTGTTCAGTGCCTCAACAACGAATTGTGCCATAACCATACCCTCACTCCTCTCCGGGGCCAAGAAGAGTAGCAGGCATATCCTGACACAGTCTCGGAAAATGGCCCAGAGCCACATTCATCAGTCTTTATGCTCAAAAATAATTCTTCTGCCAGGCTGGAGTCTTGCAAAACTTGTTTCATGCTGTTTTGGCCCTTGTGCATGGAAGTCTCTGACAAATGTGTAAATACAGTGGTTGGATTTGACAAACTTAAGGGTCTTTTCCAACCTAAACAATTCTATGATTCTATATTCCACAGTGAATGAAGCATTTGAATGATTGCAAAAATAGGAAAAAAAAAAAAAAAAAAAAAACAAAACCAAAACCAACCAACAAAAAACAAACCAACATTGCCAGGTTTTGAGTTCTCAAAATTAGCTTGGGAAGTCTTTAACTTCTCAAACAGTGTGGGGATAGCAAAGGAGTGTACTATAGAATTTCACTTCTAAGGGTAAGCTCTTAAGGACAGCCTTTGCTGGAAGAGATTGGTTTAAAATTGTTGCATTCTTTACTGAAAATATTTGAAGAGAGTGAAAGTTTCAGAAATAAGTTTGCATCTGTGTACTTGTCTGTTTCAAATAGATACATTTATTTCATTTCCATCTTCAAATTTCTTGGTTTGTTTTTTTTTTTTTCCCTAAAGTTTAAAAGATTGCTCTTTCCCTGTTTTTAATAAAGGCTTTAATAATTCATGTAGGACATAAAAAACATCAATAGGATTTTGCGTTTTTTCATGGCTATACAGAAGATACAGCCACAGGCAAAGAAAAATCAAATAATTTGGACACCTTTTCAGGCTGAAGTACTTTTATCCAAAGAGGTTTCTGAGCCATTTAAAATAATGCACTAATTTATAAAATTAGAAGACTTTGTGTAATACATTAACAGATAAAAAGACTACATCATTAACTGAATTGGTCACTACAGAGGTTATTCAGCTCTTTCTCCACTCATTTTGACACATAAGTAATAGTAAGTATTCCCTGAAAATACAACATTTAACCACTAATTGCAGTACTTTGTGATGGGGAATAATAGGGAAGTGGGTAGCTGGATCATTTTTTCACAATAAAATAAAATAAATAAAATAAATAGCAATTTAAACAACTTTGGAAGACCAGTTGTAACAGATTCTCCCTATCTGCCTGTTATTTTCACTAGAGGGTGGATATAAGGCATTGAGAAATATATAGTTCTGTTCTACCACCCTGGAAAGGCTTACTCAGCATAGCCCTGAGATGTGTGTTGGTTAATGATCCAAATAAAGGAAGCGTACCATAGAAGAAAAGATTTAAATCTTCACTACCTATTTGGCTTAGGAATTTGGCTATGGACATATTGGACAATGGCTATGTCTTTAGCTAATGTTTCTAGTAGTGTTGTGATCCTTTGTGGTCATTCACTAGGGATCTCGGTTTCCTCCAACTGCTTTAATTTCATCAACAAGTTTTTCATATCCTCCAGACTGTACATCAATGTCAGATTTGCCATTTTTCTCATCCACTATAGTTATGTCTGTTCAGACAGATCCATTTATGTCTGCTGCAGAAGATGACAGAGAAAATGGAGTGAGGCTTAGTGGAAGTTTCAGTGTGTGTTCCTCTGAAAATGTGGAGAAGGCAGACAACACGGTGTTTTTTCAATATGGCAGAGTTTGTGATTGCTTACTTGTTGGGCAAGGAACAGCATTTCAACTAGAGTAAAATTGCTAACCTCATTTAGTTCTTTGAATTTCATGTGATTGCAACTTCAGCTTCTAGCTAAAATTTGGTATGCCGCATTAGCAGGAAAGACCTCTGTTTCTCTCACCCCATGAGTAATGGAAATGTCTTGAGAACAAAATTCCTCTGTACACGCCTCTATAGATGGAAAATAATTTTCTCTGAAATGGAATAATGGAGTGGCTCAAAATGAGTGCTTTGATGAAATACTCCATAGACATTCCTCTTAAAAGGACTGGTTTTGCCCTACAGCCTACAAACCCTACAAAATGAGATAATACTGCTTGGGGAATTCTTTCTACCTGAACTACAGCTAGCCAAAAACCATTTGGGCATCATTTTCAATGTTGATGCTTTTTGCATTGTGTGTGCTTTCTAAGCTAATCAAGAGAAAGCACATTTCGCTGCACTTGGACTCCTCTGGAGCTGTTAAAGAACACTGCTTGAGGACTGTCTTCTCACTTTCAAAAATTGTGTGAGGTTTACCATATTCTTTCCTCCCTGTAGCGAAAGGTGAGCCTGGAAAGAACAGAGTTTCTTTTCCATTCACATGAAGAAAATCTCCCAGTGGTAGTATAGCCGTATTTCATTGGAAAAGAGGGTCTGATTGAATGACCTCATACGGCTAATAAACATGCATGGATGAAACCATAGGGAATTGTTTTATTATTTAATAAGAAATTATGTAATAAGTATAAATATTTAAACACTGAAATCTTAACTTTCCACATCAAGAAGTTTCTGTAGTGTCCTGTATTTTCAGTGGGGTCTTGGTGGTGATTGTTCTATCTTGACTGAAAAAAAGACAAGTCATGGTGCCTGTTCTAGTGCAGAGGCAGAGATCCCAAAGAGCTTGCACTATGTTGTGGGCTTTGAAGCTTGTCTTCTGTCTGTGTCACTCAAGCATTTTGCACTCTCCTGGGCTGAGGAATTTAGGTGCATTCAGCTTCCAGGCCAGACCTGCCTCTGAAAGTGGAATCCAAGTGAAGATGCTTCTGTGTAGCAACTTTATCTGTCTTCTGGATGTTCATGGTTACCATGTGCATCTTAATAGAGGTTAGTTCCTACTCTTCAAGACAAAACTACTGGAAATAGCACATGTGATAATTCCAGGAAACCTTTCTTCGTATATACTTTAGCCTGTTATAGACTGACATCCTTTATACCTTAGTGCTTATAAAAGAAAGCAGCAGCTCTATAGTTCAAGAAAATCCACACTCAAAACCTCTAATGCAATGTAGAAGTCATCAGGAAGTTCATTAGTAGAAAATCCAAAGTGCTGATCCTTGGAGATATATAGAGTGAGTGTTTTGGAATACAGAAGTTCAGCCTGCTAACTTAATAGTTTGCATAGATAAAGTTGACTGCCATCATTTCTCAAAGGAGTGTCTGCTCTGCTGCATAGAAATTGTGGTTCACTTAATGTCATAATATATACTGTAGCAATATATATTGCTATAAAATATGTATCATAATATACATCACAAGAACATTGTACATCATATATAATTTTATGTATAATCATAGCATATGAGAAAATGTATTTTATGTATAGGAGCTGGATTGCACAGTCCTCTCTTTAGGGAATTATTTCAAAACATGGATCATTTCCCTTCAGTAGCATTTTGCTGTTGACAATACAGCAAATGGTGTTTTCTAATCTCAGTTGCAGAAGCCAGCCGGTGGCATTTAAATGTGACAGTTGATGTGAGTGCTTTACATGGCACTTGTGTGTATCATTGTGTTTTATATCCTGTTCCTGCTTTCTTTTTTGGAAGAATGTTGGTATGTTTGGTAATCGGTAGCATGAGTGAATGCCTGTGAAATGTCACATACTTATCAAGATGTGGCTGTGTATAATGAAATCAAATGTTATGAGTCATTGCTGGGATACCAGCATTCTTGGTGCCTTTAGTAAAGCCAGACACAGCTATTTCTTGGGTGGGACACCTTAGAGGAGCTTGTTTGGAAACAGTACCTCTGAAAGCACTCCTGAGTGTATTAAAATACTCAACCTTTGCATACCTAAAAAACTTAATGGATTTCTTAGTCCATAGATTGCTAGAAAATAAGCATCTTTCCTGCTGGCTGAAGTTGCAGTGTATAAATCATTCAGACTCATTAATTTTGCCAGAGAAGTACCATTCTGTTGCTCGCTTTATGATTTTTGCTGCATGATTACTGAATTAAACCTCATTACAGGTGACTTGCATATTGACGTGGTGGCAGTGAACTTGCCATTAAGCACTCTTCACAGCTAGCACTTACTTTCTTTAGTTTTGCGTATTGCTGTAGCTGCCTTATTCCTTGTCTCAGCACTCTCCGATGCTGTTTTATGGGCTCATTTTTCTCCTGGCCCTTCGGACCACCTCCCCTTTGCCTTTTTCCCTTCCACTTCATTGCACTGTACTGTTTCATTCTAAATTAAATTGCAAAGTTAACAATCAAATAAATCAGATTATATTTAATTAGATAAAACAAGTAGATTAGAGGGACATTTGCCACCAACTGTCTGCATTATATTTCATATCCACCCTACATTTGGCTTTGCTTGGAGGATGCAATGCATGCTCTAGTTCTCATTTTGTACAGTGTTTAACAGATCCCATTCTGTTTCTTAGCTGATCTTAGCCTCCCTCTGCTATAATCAGGATGATTAATAACAGTAGGCTACCTTTATTAAGTTAGGTAATAGAGACCAAAGCTTATTCAACTCCAGCTTTTCCATTTGCTACTTCCACTGCCAGCTGGGAAGCACTGGTTCAGCAGTCTTCTACCCCTTCCTCTTAATAATACCGAGCCCTGTTCTGTTAATGTATTTTCTCTGAAGCACTATAATGCAGTGGATGGCTTCTCAGATAAAGCTGTAAACTTCTGCTTTATTCTGAAATTGGTTACTGTTGCAGTAAAAACCCTTTTGTGCTGAGATCCGAAGAAATGTCTTCTGGGTCAAAGTCAAGATGTCTCTGTATTACTCTTCGGGTGAGCGTAGAGTAATGTTCCTTCTGTGACTGAGAAAAATGATACTGAAATAAAAAGTTGGAGTGCATGTAGGATTTTTGGAGGACAGGAATATACACGATGAGCACAAAAAGAAAAAAAACCTTAGCAACATTTAACAAGCAAGATTTTCTTTATGGTGTACAGTTGAATATGCTTTTATAGGATTAAGATAAGTAGGTGTAAAGATGTTGTCTCTGGCTTGTTTTCTAAATAATTTAGATGTTATTATATCCAGAGTAAATTGGCTCAGTAGTGCTCCTTCCTGCTAGACACATGCATTTTGTGTGATGTAAACACTGAAATAATCTTTGTCAAAAGACTATTTTATAAAAAAGGAATAGTCTTAGGCTAGAAATAAACCCCAATTCTGGCTTTTTTATTCTGTGCTGCAGCACAGAGCAGGCTGACTTAGATGACTCATAAGGGTTTGTTGACTTGTGTAGGCAGCTCCAAAGCAGCTCAGTACTTCTCCAGAGGCCACAGAAGTAGTATAACCTACCCTGTACTGTATGAATGTTGTAATAAGGCATCAGGGATCTGTATCTTGGGAGCCAAGTGTATCACTCACCCCTTCCCCCCACATATATTGCTTACCTGCATGGAATGGGCTGGAATTGTTACTTACCTGCTACTGAAATTACAGTAGAAAATCCAGCAGTTTATTTGTCAGTTATTAACCTTGCAAAAACTCAACACAGCCAGAATTTAAGCAACATTGAAAGTGTACTTGCATTAAATGAAACACGTAAAAAGTTTTTATTGATGTGTATTAGCAGAACTGAATGCTCTCATCTGTGCATTTTTGCCAAATTTGCTTGGATTTTCAAGTACCTAAAATATGAATTTATCATCATTATTACTGAGTTATCTTGTGGACTTAGAATTTTCATTGAAGGAACCAAAAGTTATATCTAGTCTTCAACACTTGTAGGTCCAAGTCTATGGTACTAGTTATTTTAGAGTCCTGAAAGAAAAAAATGGATTTTTTTAAAGGTTTTTCTATTTTAATTTCTTAAAATATTTTTATGTGCTTCAGAAATGTAGCAGACAATTGAATTGCCAGAGTTTAAATAATTTTTCTCCGCAGAATTTTCTGCTAAGTAATTGTCCAGTAATTAAATTCAGGTGCTGGTGAGGATATAAAATGTTCTACAGATTGAATTGTTTCTTTTGTTTGTGCTTAGTCAAAGGATATGCATACAATTTGACAATTCAGCTCCATGGTATAAAACTACTGGAACACTGCTATGCTTTCAGGCTGTGTCATGCATCTTCTCTGCCAGAGACAGTGGAGGGTTATTAAACCTTGCTGCTGACTTACCAAGTCTTACACAATGTCTGTTAGTCTAGTTGAGTTGTCATTGCTGGATTCTTCCAGTGTGGCTGATTCCATATTTAATATTTTGAGATGAATTAACTAATTTGTATGAACCTTTCACATTGGTTCCAAAGTGCCTTCTAAGTCGTCCTTGGCATCTTTCCTAGTAGCAGGATCTCTCCTGTGCTGACGCGTACATCTGGCATGCTGGATTTGTGCAGCAGTGGGGAAAAGGCAGCATGATGCTATGATGCCAGGGTGTGGCCCTTAGTTTAGTCCTGTGCTCAGCAGGGTCTTCTCTACCCGTAATGGGGTGTAGCAACCTCAGCCACACCATGCAGTGTGATGTCTCAGGTGTGTCTAGCAACTCATGGACATAGTGCTAAGTGTGGCACAGGAATGTCATACCTTATTCCAGACTTTGGATTTCGGTCTGCTGTTTGCAGAAGTCTTCTTGGAACCAGAATGCCACAAGACAAGGGACAGCTCAATGAACCAACATATCTGCATCAAAAGGAGCATGATCAACAGACTGAAGGAGGTGATCCTGCTCTGCTCTTGTGAGACCTCACCTGGAGTATTATGTGCAGTTCTGGCATCTTCAACATAAAAAGGACATGGAGCTGTTGGAACAAGTCCAGAGGAGGTACATGAGGATGATCAGAGGGCTGGAGCACCTCCCCTATGAAGATAGGCTGAGAAAGTTGGGGCTGTTCAGCCTGGGGAAGAGAAGGCTGCGTGGAGACCTCATAGCAGCCTTCCAGTATCTGAAGGGGGCCTACAAGGATGCTGGAGGGACACTTCATTAGGGACTGTAGTGATAGGACAAGGGGTAACGGGTTCAAACTTAAACAGGGGAAGTTCAGGTTAGATACAAGGACGAGGTTCTTTCCTGTTAGGGTGGTGAGGCACTGGAATGGGTTGCCCAGGGAGGTTGTGAATGCTCCATCTCTTGCAGTGTTCAAGGCCTGGTTGAACAGAGTCTGGAATGACATGGTCTAGTGTGATGTGCCCCTGCTCATGTCAGGGGGATTGGAACTAGGTGATTTTAAGGTCCTTTCTAGTCCTAACTATTATATGATTCTGTGATTCTATCTGTATGGTTTTGCCTTTACATTTCTTTTGCATTTAGTGATGAAAACAATAATCTCTGAGTCTTCAGGATATTTACGGCCACATATCCACAATGACAGTGAAAATCCTCTTGGTCTTAATTTGCTTTAACTGGTATCACTCGTGGGAATTCAAAACATGATGGTAATGTACCTGGAGGCATTTCTGTTCATTACGTTATGTCTCACGAGCTAAAATTGAGATAGAGCAGGAGGAAAGTCTTGTCACCTGTTAAGTTGCTGGTTCTACCTCTCAGTACATCACTGCTGGGAGGACAGTAATTACCCTCATTGCATTAACAAGTGACAGACAAATTAAGCTAACTGTTGCTCATAAATCATAGAATCATAGCATTGTTTGGGTTGAAAAAGACCTTGAAGATCATCTAGTTCAACTGCCCTGACATGGGGAGGGACACCTTACTGTGTTGCTCAAGGACCATCCAACCTGGTCTTAAACACTTCCAGGGGTGGGGCAGCCACAGTTTCTCTGGGCAACCTGTTCCAGTGCCTCACACCCTCACAGTAAAGAATTTTTTCCCAATATCTAATCTAACTCCACCCTATTTCTGTTTAAAACCATTCTCACTTGTCTTATTGCTACATGCTCTTGTAAAAACTCCCTCTCCAGATTTCTGGTAGGACCCCTTTAGGTCCTGGAAGGCTGCTTTGAGGTCTCCTCTAAGCCTTCCCTTCTCCAGGCTGAGCAAGCCCAGTTCTCTCAGCCTGGCTTCATAGGAGATGTGCCCCAGCCCTTTGATCATCTTTGTGACCCCCATCTAAAGTTGCTCAGCCAGGTCCATGTCCTTCTTGTGTTCATGGCCCCAGAAAACAGTCCTCCAGGTTGGGTCTCACAAAAGCAGAGCAGAGGGGGAGAATCATCTCCCTCAACCTGCTGGTTATGCTGCTGATGATGCAGCCCAGGATGCAGTTGGTTTTCTGGGCTGCAGATGCATGCTGCTGGCTCATTTTGAGCTTCTTATCAATCAGCACCCCCAAGTGATCCTCCTCAGGGCTGCTTACAATCCAGTCTCTGCTCAGCCTGTGTTTCTGCTTAGGATTGCCCTGACTGTGCACTTGGCCTTGTTGAACTTCATTCAGTTTGCATGAGCCCCCTCTCAAACCTGTCAAGGTCCCTTTGGATGGCATTCTTTCCCTGCAGTGTGTTAACCACACCACACAGCCTGATGTTGTTGGAAAACTGGCTGAGGGTGTGCTCAATCCCACTGTCCATGTCGCCAACAAGGATGTTAAGTAGAATTGCAGATTCTGTTGTTACTTAAAGTAATGTATTTAAAAAATTAGTTCTTGTAGGTAGTACTACAAGCAGGTGGCCACTTTCAGTAAGTTTTAAAATACTACAGTTTTCAGCATCACAAGTTTTGCTAAATGACTTTTACAGTAACTCTGTGTGGAACTGCCCTATTTTTAAGTGCATTCTTTAATTGCTACTTTTCAGTCTTCAGTACATTTTTATAGCATATTTCAAACTAAGCATGCAATTTGTGTGTTTCAGATGAAACATTACTGTCATTTCACTAGTAGTGTTTCTTAATGTCAGTTAAAGCCAGTGACTGTGACATACCTATTTCTGAAAATCAGAAAGCAGTATGCTATTTGTTCTTCAATTTTAATCATGTTTTACACTAAAGATGTGGGTGTCAAAGTCTGCTCAGCAGCCTGAACACACGTAGAATCCGTAATGGGTAACTGTTGGAGATCCGGAGCCAAACTTTGGCGCTCACAAGCTGTGTTAGAGCATACAGAGAAAATTGACTTTTAAATTAAGGGGACCATGAATTTGTGGTATAGAACTGTACAGCCTTGTTTGGAATTACATTTCTTTATTTTTTAATTTATTTATTTATTTATTTAGACTACTCATTAGGCCAAGTCCTACATTTCAAGTCCTACCTATTGACGCTGGACACAGACGGCAAAAGACTTCACTGAGAGCTTGATGGTTTAAGATGGTTGAGTGAAGTAACTTGTAATTTGTTATTTTGGCTATGGAGCTGCCATTTGTACAAGTACTTTCTAGGTTTCATCTATTTACATCTAAACCCAACATTAGAGTGCATTTTTATCAATACACTTAACATAGTATTTAAGTGAATGGCAAGTCCCATTAAACCTAAGTGGTGCTGTATCAGATCAGATTTTGCTGAGGAAGTTTGAACACTAAATGTTGACAAGCAAAATTAGAAGTTGCCTAGAGACAGAGGCCAGCAATAGGACTTCTTTGTCTTAAGGGAGATTTCCCTCTTTGTCAGAACAGTAAGTGCACCCTTTCCAGAACATGCTATCCTCCTTTTCTCCAAGCCTGAGGAAGTTGTGCACAGGGGTTGGGATACTGGAAGGAAGAGGATATTTTGTCTGGGGCACAAACATAAGATATCAAAGCAGATACATGAACCAAAGCTAAAAGGAAATGAATTGTCAAATGGGGAAAAACGTTATTGTTGCTTGCCCTGGTAGCAACTACATTACTGAGGATAGTAGGTATATCTAGAGTCATCCAGAGTTTTGTTTTCAACCCTTTACAAAATAGACTCCCATGTAAATACTGTTTAATTCATCTTCCTTAAAAAAACATTTCAGTAAAGGCCTGTCATCTTTCCCCACTAATTATCAACAGAAGTAAAATTAGGCCCATCAATTTCTACAGAAGTGTATAAAAGTGGACATATAATTTATATAAGATCCTAGGAACCTAGAAACCAGGGGTAAAGACCATTTCAGATTTCTTAATCAAATACAAACAAATAAGAACATACAGTTACGTTTTTCATTCCTGTATTTAAGGGTGCTTTCCCCCCATTTTGTTAAATCAGCTGAAAGTTATTGTGACTGCTAAGAAAATATTATATTATTAAGCCACTTAGCTGTACCTGAGGGAGAGTTACTCAGGACAGGTCTGGGATAGCTTTTGCTTGCTGGCTATCACTGGTGAAATCAGTGAATCCTTACATTGCTTTTTCATCAGCAGAATATCAGTAAATGCATCTGCAGGGAAGGTAGGGATGTGCTTCTGCTTGCTCAAGCATATTTAGTTGGAGAAATTGATGTCCAGTCAGCTGAGAAAGTTGGGACTGCTTAGCCTGGAGAAGAGAAGGCTGCATGGTGACCTCATAGCAGCCTTCCAGTATCTGAAGGGGGCCTATAGGGATGCTGGGGAGAGATTTTTCATTAGGGACTGCAGTGACAGGACAAGGGGTAACGGGTTCAAACTTAAACAGGAGAGGTTTAGATTGGATATAAGGAAGAAATTTTTTACGGTGAGGCACTGGAATGGGTTGGCCAGAGAGGTTTGAGTGCTCCATCCCTGGCAGTGTTCAAGGCCTGGCTGGACAGAGCCTTGGGTGGCATGGTTTAGTGTGAGGTATCCCTGCTTATGGGAGGGGGGTTGGAACTAGATGATCTTAAGGTCCTTTCCAACCCTAACTGTTCTATGATTCTATGATTCTATGTTTTAGGCAAAGATGCTTTCTGTCCTGTGTTCAGCTGTAGCAGTTATTTTTCTTCTTAGTAGAGACACTTCCAAAGACAATGAATTCCAGCAGAAGCCAGGCCAGGAATTTCTGACAAAAGGGAATGTTGTTACAAATTCTGCCAAAAGTGACTCAACATTGTAACCTTCCAACCTTCCAGGGTGTTTCTGGCTGGGGTGAACTTAACAGTTCTGTGCAAGGAAACCCCTGCAGCAACAGAGGATGATTGTATATTAATAGGGAAGTAAATCTGGTAAAACATATTTGTTGTATCTGAATCCTTGTGCAAAACACCACTGTAAAGGTCATTATGGTTTCTTTTAGTTGCTTACATTCACATAATATTTGGATATATTTTTACAGTAATCTGCATTTCCCAGATTTGTTCTATCAAGTTTTAGCTGGGAGAATTATTGTTACTGAGTTTTCTGTGAAAGGTTATCACCTTAGCTGCCAGTTAAGTGCATGCCAGATGTAGAAGTGAGTACAGTTTAACCATATCTGCAAAGTGCTTGTTTAGAGAACACCAGTTAACTAGCAATGTGTCAGACAAATCTGTATTTTTATTTTCCTCACAAAAATTGTGCTGCATTAAAAGTATTATTCACTGCTAGGTTAATAACTGGCTCTGAAAGACTTGAATTTTTCAAAATCTAATAGAAAAGCTTCTATTTAAAGGGCACACTAAACTTTTACACAAAGAATAGGGAAACTGGATGAATAAATGTGAATCAGTGGTCTTGAAAAATTATGAGATGGTGATACTGCTTTGACAGCATTACTGTACTTTGGAAATCTTGTGTCAGGGAAAAAAAAACCAGCAAAATGTAACCTCAGCAACTGCAAAAGATTTTCAGACATGTGACTTCTTAAAGTCATTGATGCCCTTTTTCATGAGATTTGTCTTCCTCTGCATGCTAGTGCATCCTTGATAGAACATAGTGCATTAGGCAGCATGCTTCTTCTCACTCCTTTGCTTTTGCCTCCTAACTCAACTATTGCTTTTTTATTTGATCTTCTGATCACATAAATTAGCCCAGAGAATCTTACATAGTTCCATAACTCATTGCTGTGATGGAATGTTTAGACTACCAGCTTTTCTGTTTATTTCTCTGTACTTCTTTGCCCTTGTGTCCAGTATTGATGATATTTGCTTTTATGCCTTTGTATCTAAAACTTTCTGTTGTTTTTAACAGAACTGTTCTCAGTCCCAGTTTGGAAACCTCATCACAGCATTAGCTGTGTGTAAAGACCTGTGTTCTCTGAGATGTATTCTGTCCTTTCCCAGCAGCCATGGTTAAAGCTCCTCTGATACAGTGTCTGAACAGCTTTCCTTTTCCTTCTGGCTCCATCTATTCTTGTGAGAACTGGGGTCCCCACCATCTTGGCTGCCAGCCTCAGCTTCAGCCTTGATGGTAGTAGTAGTTGTCCCTGTTGCATACAGAATTTGAAGGTCATCCAGCTGAGCTGTTGTCATGGTTTAAGATCAGCCGTAAATCAGCCAGTCTCTCTTTCACTCTCCTCTCTTCTTCCCTCCCCCCACTCCTGGAGGGATGGAGAGGAGAATTGAAAGAATGTAACTCCCATGGGTTGAGATAAGAACAGTCCAGTAACTAAGGTATAACACAAAGCACTGCTGCTACCACCAATAATAATAATGATAAGGGAAATAACAAGGGAAGAGAATACAGCACATCAGCACCTGCTGACCAATACCTAGCCCGACCCAGGAGTGAACTTGCCCTTCCAGGTAACTCTCACTTTACATCCTGGGCATAACGTGCTGTGGTATGGAATACCCCTTTGGTTAGTTTGGGTCAGGTGTCCTGTCTCTGCTTCCTCACGGCTTCCCCTCCTCCCTGGCAGAGCATAAGACTCAGAATGTCCTTGATCAGACTAAACATTACTGGGCAACAACTAAAATCATCGGTGTTATCAGGGTTGTTCCCAGGCTGAAAGTCAAAAACACAGCACTGCACCAGCTACTAAGGAGAAAAAATGACTGCTACTGCTGAACCCAGGACAGTGTATTACTTCTAAACCTCCTTTTTTCATTGGATGCACAGTGCAGAAAATATAAAGGAGCAGTCTGCTACAAGAACTCAGCAAATTTTATGGGCCCCACTAGAGAAGCAGACCAGACAAAGAGGAAGAGAGTATTTTTTAAAAAAATCTTTATTAAGAACCTGTCCTTTCTAAAGCGTCTTATTAGAGCAGTAGTGAGTTATGCTTATGCTTTTCCACAAACCCTCCATTCTGAGGTACAGGTGTGCTTGCTGTCAATGCAGAAACTTCTCAGGTGTTCAGCGAAGTCCTTTCCCCATCAGTCGGGCGCATCTGCGGGCACACTACACTGAAGACTTTTCAAACTCATATAAGGATGAGTATTTTTTGTTTGTTTGGAGCAACATTCTGCAAACAGTCATTCTGCTTTTACCTTTTTGAATATTTTAAGAATGGCATCACATTTTCAGACTTTTCCCATAAACAGTTCTGCATGGAGAACTGTAGAAAAATAAGACATTATGAATTAAAACACAGGCTTCCCAAAGCACAAACTAAGATGTCTGCAGGCATTCAGTTGTCAAAAAAAAAAAAAAACCCAAACAAACCAAAAAAAAAAAACCCAAAAAAAACAGAAAAAAAAAAAAAAAAAATTGAAAATTGATACCATAAC